>CM040246.1:202858754-203058754 GCA_022545495.1 Chrysanthemum lavandulifolium | reverse complement strand
GTGTCTCCACGTCATTCTTCAACATGCTCACATGCTCTTTGGCGTTGGAATTCAATATTGATGAAGTTCTCTAAGTCTTTAACTTTGTAGATTCTTTGGTTTGACGAAGAATCATTCGACGGTTGTGTTGCTTTTGAATAGAACTTTCATTAGTGATGATGTTGGCGTGAGCATGAGAAGAATCAAGACGATCATCCCTGCCCGAGCTTCCATAAGAAGAAAACATTTCAAGCAGTTAGTAATAAGCGGTTCCAGGCGCTTACAAGTTTGAACTTGAGTGTTAACGACATAGTGTGAAAACACAACTCTAATTCTTACAAAGGCCGTTCTGAACCGGAGTCCCACAAGTGAGATAACACGATGTCTCAAGTACATCTACATTCGAGATAGTCATTGGTACACCGTAGCATCACCTTCGACGTAGACCGTTTGAGACACACTCTGCGTAATCCACGGGGAGTTACCGAAGTGACACTGCATCGGTCATTTGATGTGGACCTTGGCGGGAGTTTCCATTCAATCGAGGATCACATATGTGAACTTCTCATAAATGTTCTCGACAGTTGCTAAGATCCGTGAAGGACTCGATATGAACCAACGATAATCTTATTTGGTGATTGTCAAGTGATAAAATGTCAAGTGTTCCTAAGAGATCTTTTGATGAATCTCGTGGCTCTAGACTCAAAAGTGCGTTTTGGTTTTCTGACGGAGACTAGGGAGAGGGTCTCCTTTTCAATACCGGCGATCTCTAAGAGAAAGCCAATAGTTTACGTAGGGTTCCTGTGAGAATGAAACAAGCTTCGTTGAGAGAATCTTGAGTGGCTAAGAAGGTTTAGTGCATGCGTTCGGGTCCATGACGACTTTAATCTTCAATACCGTGTCACTAAGTGACAATCGATGGCGTATGAATTGAACCCGTGTGCGCCCTAAGTTGAATAATACGGAGGTCGTTTCTTTTCACCCTTTACTTTACATTTCTTTTGATTCTTCAACTCCTTCTTTCTCCGATTCTCGTTTTCTCCTTTTTTACAATCATTCCTAAGGACTTCTAACACTAACTAATGGTAGTGTCCTTGGGTAGATCCCTCCGGCTCTGGCGGATCATAGGACGGTTATTCCTAACCTTAGTCACCTTATAACTCCATGACTAACCTATGTTGCCATTAAAACCACAGTTTGTGAAAAATCTCTCAAATGGTTTGTAGATGAAAAACATGTTTGAACCATTGTGAGAGATAAGGTTTTGCATAAATACTCCCCCTCCACATGTGCTTAAGAGTATTAATGGTTTAAATGCACAGTGAGGAAAGAGCGCGCACTTTTTGAATTGATCCATTGAAGATAGACAATCCCCATGAGACACGGTTACGTTGCATAGTTAAAGAGTTACATTGTCGACTTTTGGTGACAACTAGCTCTAATAACTACCTTGAAGGTGTAGACAAACCTCGAAAGGTTGTCATACCCGTCGAGTTCATGTCTACCAAGAGTGTCTCGAATGGTACTTTCTACTTGGACAAGTCCTGCGAGACACGTTTACATTACTAGCGAACTAGCTTGAAATTATTACCCAGTCAGGACAAGTCTTTTCGAGTTACAAGCAGTTTAGTACCGTCAATTCGTTGGTTAAGTCCGAGGTACACATTTATTGCATTTTTCACAACATATTCCTTATCATAATTTTCTCCCTCAAAAATGGCATATGAAAATGTTATTTTGAAACGTTTGAGAATAAATATGACCATTTCGAGTGTTGCGGGAAGAGTGACCACTTGTGAACAATTTGTGAACAAAGTTTTCATCAAATACTCCCCTCAACTAGTGATATAAGCGGTTGAGGTTTTAAAATCATATGGGAAGCACTTGTCTTTTGAGCAAAACCTTGAAAAATGAAAGGTTTGATAGGTTTTATTCAAAAGTAAGAAGCTTTCGCTCCTTTTATAAGGATTGTGTCACCGAGGCGTACCACGGGGTCCTTTCTTAACAATTACGGGTTGTACCTGTGTTATGTGTGCACAAGCCATTGACATATTTAATCACACATCCAAATATGTAATGAAAGAACCAATTCAAGGGGTACCAGAAGTGCGGTGATGTTCCCGGAGTGTGCATGTATGCTGAAAGCCGGTTATGTTAATCTGGGTCGACCACCAACATAGCTCTCCAATCGTCGAATCGATCCCGTCTCGAACAACCTTTCATCAATCATTGTGATGATACGTCTCACATCCTCCTGTCCCCGAGAATTCCAGTAGCTTAGGAGACCCATTTTAAAGGCGTATATCCTTCAACTGTACGCATAATCCGTCCTAACCGACTTCAAAGTATGATCCCAATTTACGAAGATCATTACACGCCATTAAGCGATTTCTTTGAAGTTCACTGCGTAAACAACTCCGAAAGGTTTCTTGATGGCGTATATTGAGATAGGCGATTGATGTCGGAAGATCAGCGTTGGAGGAGTGAGGTTGACAGCGTCGATAAGATTCAACGACAAGTGAAGATCTTCAACACGTTCTTTGATGACTATGCGTCGATGAAGATGAGTAGTGACTTGATGAATTTACGTTGTACTTGAGTTGAAATTGTCTCATGCGACCTTGAACTTGGCAAGGTACATGTCTTCAATATCGTTGATGTTCAAATTCTCAAAGTCGCCTTCGAGAATGCATAGTCCCTTTCGTCTTGTCTTTTGACCACAATCTTCTTGAGAAAAGTGTAGTCCCATTTAGGCGATAGACCAACATGTTGGATGGCCACGATACTTTTAATCTTGAACACCGCATGTTGAGACTTGGACCAGCAACACGTAGTAGATTCTTGGCGTTCCGGCCAATGGTGAATCCATACATTGCATCTTGGTCATACGCTACCACTTTGTCGGAGAACATGTGGTAGCACGTTCCTCGATGGCTATACAATCGAGTATATGGCGCAGGAATGGAAGTGTCGTGGATGTAGCGTATTTCCTTGAACCATCGCCACCGTGTTGAAGAAAATCTAAGTCTTTGTTGAAGAAATGTCTGAAAGGAATCCTAGGTCGTCGGGTTGGCCAATGGTAGGTAGAGGTCGAGACCGATCGGTGTAATATGGAGGATTGTCCCGTTTGGTGAAGTCGATGTTTGCTTCTGGGTTGAGCCAATCCATGTTATTAGACATGGCTCGAGCAATGTTTTCAAGGTGATATTCAACCTCGATTGCACTTTCCGAGCTGTCTTTTAAAAGTAGGAATGCTTCATTCTTGATGCGCTTCAATTTAGATTTCGTCATCTTCTTCACACGGAACCTTTCTTGCAAAATCTTTGCATGCTCCAAGGTACTACCGTCTACCAATTCTTGACCTTCTTGGTGGTAGGGAGTGTTGTTAACAAGTGTAGCAAACCATTCAAATTCTTGATTTTATCGTCATCTAGCCATGATATGACGTCAAGATAAAGCATCTTCTTCTTCTTTTTGAAGGCTTAGATGATGATCTTGGTGTTTGTCCTTGTTTGGGAGAGGTGGGTTGTTGTTGGGGCTCAAGGACCTCTTCATCGTCACCACCCGTATATTCAAAGTGATCACCGGTTTTTGAGTCTGGGTGGTAACTCGGAATCGTCCCGAGGTTTATCGGTTGAAGAGCGAGAGGAGATCTTCGTTGAGAAGGAGTCCGTTGAGGTGGGGTTGCATAGACGAAGATTCACCGATTGCTTCGACGTTTAAATCAGAGTCCTTGTCCTTATCATCGTCATCTCTTGGCCGTTTGGGTTGATCGGTGACTCCTTGCATGATGAGCGAGTTGAAAAGCAAGTAGACCTTGAAAAATTTAGCTTCATCCAAGTAAACGTTCCGGATCGCTTTGACATTTGCATCACTAGTTTAGCGATTAACTTTCATTCGAGAGATCGCTTTTTGGCCATTGTATGTTTAACCAATGCGACGATGTTAGGGGTGAGTTATGCGGAAAATACTTCTCTAGTTACACCGGGGACGATTAATCGAGAAGAAATTTGTGGGTATGATCTCTTGTCATCTTCTCCGGTTCCTTTTGGAAATTAGGATCGATATCTTGAAGGTACGTTTGAGTGTATCCTTCAATCATTTCATCTAGTTTCTCTTTACGATGACCTTTCATGAATTCTGGATAACCTTCCTTTCTTCTTGCATCTTGTCATTCTCGTCATGTAGATATTGTATTTGTTGATTGAGAAAGTTAAGCTTTCATATAACATGTCTTTCATTCCGACTTGTTTGTGACTTTCACAATTCTTTCATGTCCGAGAAATCCAAGAGCGAGGTGGTTTCTTCACGATTTGGATGATGATCCGTTGACTTCTTTGATGGTGGTGGTGATGAATGAGATGAAGAGTCGATGATGAGGAGACATGAGGAGGTTCGGGGTCCTTAGGCGGTTCGAAGTTTCCTTTTGTGAATGTGTGGACTTCCGGAAGCAACTTGTCATAATCATCATCTTTATCTTCTCGACTTCTCGGTTCGTGGTTCTCAAACTTATATTCGATAGTATCCTCCACAAGCTTTTGTTGTTGCGAAGAGTGGTGGCACGAGATCCACTATCGGGTCGATTAACCGCATCGGGATCTCGGAGAGAGTAAGCGGCACCACTTGATCCTCCAGGGCCACCCATTTGATCTTTAGCAAATTCTTGACTTTTGAAGGTGTCGGCGATTTTAAACTCCTTCCGTATGATTTATCCAGTTTTCTTCTTCTTCTTGAGCTCTCATCATAGGGTACAATTCTTTGGAGTTTTCCTTTTCCTTGGGCACCGGAGGACTTGGAGGTTTTGCTCTTGAGGCGTGTGCTTGTTCTTGATTCTGAGTAATGAACCTCTTCATCCATGTCGAGATATCTTGAGCTCTCGTCCACAAGCTTTCTTTGCGGTTCAAGTGTGGGAATAGGTTCGGCTTCCTTTACGGAACAATCCTTTTAGAAGGAGGATTCCTTTAGGAAACTTCCTTTGACTCACGATTTGTTGCGCTTCCCGCACTTCCTCTTACGGTTCTCCTCACAGGTGTTCCGAAGATTTTTCGTCGAGATGACCAACTTTGCCTTGTCTAACTGCTTCCAGATACCTTTTGTACGTTTGAGCTTTATGACATCTTGATTAGAAGGAAATCGCAACACAACACCTTGTTTCTTTGTAGACGATTCCTTGATTACGAAAGATAGAATAGGCTCCGTTAACATATCGTGATTGTCGGGGTCATTGAGCCTCTTGGGAATATCGGGATGAAGTCCAAGTGCTCTGGATCAGCAGTTTAGTATATCGATGTAGGGAATCTTTGAGCCAAGCTTGTTGAGAAATGACATCATGTCATCCCAAATCGTAGCTTCGATAGCGATGTGTTTCATGTTGACCAATGCCCAAAATATTTGCGGTTCCATGAGTTTTGGATGCTCATAGCCACCGTCACGACTGAAACAGACTTGGTGATGATCATGTAGAGTTCTCCATGGTTGAGGAATACTCTTAAGCTCTACGTGAGAATGCTTGGTGATTACTCCTGTAGCCTCGTCATAACCGATATCGATTAAGAATTGGAGAGTGATCTCTTCAAGGTGTGGCATATAGTTTGGTTGGTTCGACTTGAGAATTAGGAGAATAGCCCTTAAGTCCGCAGGTGTAATGGTGACTTGTTTGTGATTGAGTCACCGTCCACGTGATAGCGTCGCTGACCCTTTCCATAGTGTTCCGGCTGTTGGATGTAAATCTCGTGAACAAGGCGAGTGAGTGAGCATATTCGATACGGATGAGTCCTCGAATATCAATAGCAATTAAACATGAAGACTCGAGCAAGTGAGGGTGTCAAAGTCAACACGGAGATTATTCTTTCCTATCTTCATTGGATAGCCATAAGGATAGATATCGGCAATGGAGAGAACTTCGATGCATCCACATTCATTTGTTCGACCATGTCGTGATGCGAAATAACATTAGCCAAAGAACCAACATATCGAAGACATAATGTTAGTCAACGGAAGGTCTTATTGTCTAGTTATTGAATGTACAGTGACAATGATTGTTACGAGTACTAAGTCACTTGTATGTCCAATAGTCCAATGACGTCGTGAAATGTTTTGTGAGTTAGTTAACTTTAAGTTTTTAAAGTTTATGTTATCACTTATGGTTCACAACATCTCAAACGTTTTAGATTTATTAGTGACATTATTGGATTCGTGACGATATGATTAGTTTATTTACAAGTTTGTACACGTAACAATTCATAACGAAGGTATGATCCAGGCTTATGCGTAGGATTGGTAAAGTTATGCGTGAGCGTAAATGATATATGCGTGGCGTAAACTTACGCGTGGGATCTAACTCACGCGTGAAATGTTACGCGTGGAAAAGGGGACCTTATGCGTGAGCTTCGGCGTGGCGTATATTAACCTTACGCGTAAGGCTACTCGTAAGAGTTGACCTTATGCGTGAGGTCATGTTTACGCATATCCTTCACAGGATACGCGTGGTCCCATATGTAGAACCTTATGCGTAGAAGCTACACGCAAGACCAATCTTACGCATAACATGCTACGCGTGAGTGATCCTTATGCGTGGAGTTACAACAACCTTGATTCTAAATTTTAAGTGTAGCAAGCGAAACAAAGCATCATATCATCAATTTTGACACATAACATTCATTTTATGATAGATCAAAACACGATTGCTCATATACACGCTAAGCGAAGAAAACCTTACGCGTAGTTTAAAACCCTAAATCTACGCTGTATGAATTTTAGCCATAGATTATGCATCAAAGTTTTTCCGGTATGTCTTAGATGTTGTGAGAGTATAGTAACCAAGTTTTAACACTTAGTTTGCGGTGAATCAAAAATACCCAAACTCAAGAACCTTAAACCTAATTTCTAATTCGTACACAATTAGTGTTTACGGTGTTTATAGAGCAAGGAAATCATCAATTCATCATCATAGGAACATAACCCAACAATCTTTTTGACCAAAACACTTCACACTTGAAAATACCCAATTCGACTCATAAACCCTAGTTTTCAAATTCACTTATTTCGAGTTAATGGGTGGATTTTTATGATAGAAAAGGCATTAATGATGTTGTAGAAACATTTCGGCACTATCTTTTTAATCATAAACACCCAATCTTGATCATGTGTTCATACACATATGCGTAGACCACAAAAACGAGATTATACAAAGTTTTAACCGTTGGATTTTGAAAATTTCAAAACCATTGCTTAAAACATGTTGTAAACACGAAATCACTTACAAAATGATGATCGAAACACGGATTACTTGAGTGAATTCTATCGTGAGGATGGTTTTAGGTTTTGAGTAATAAATGAGAAGTGAAAGTTAGGTGGGGTGTTTTATTAAAAATAACTTTAAGGTTTTGATGCTTTGGTCCCTCCACCTTTTCCTTTTATCAAACAAAGCCTTTTAACTTCCATTTTGGTTACCAAACAAAGTTTTTAGGAAAGAAACTTGACGATACTCCCCTCGACTTAAGAAAACCGATGAAAAGTTATTAATTTTAGTCCGAGGAGTGACATTGTACCGAAACTTCACCACCATTGTTAAAAGAAACAACCGGATATGATAACATGCAAGTACGGATGTTTTGAAACGGTTAAGAGATAATTTTTCCCCTCAACACTTGATCGGAAAAAATACCGAATTTTGAAAGATGAAAGTGTTGACGGAAAAATGTACTTGCCATGTTGAAAGAAAGATAGATTAGGAGAATATTTTTGTTGTTTTTCGATTTTATATTTTTGTATTTTGTTTTGAAAAATTATTTACAAAAGATGTTTTGGTGTTTGACGGGGTTTTAAGACTGTTTTAAGAGGTCATCTAATTCTCTTTAGTCAAACACCTCATACCAATCTGGTGGACCAACTCATTAAACCTAGCGGGAGGCAAGGCTTTAGTGAGAAGATGCCAATTGGTATTCCAGCCACAAAGTATAATTCAACGGTGCCACTGCTCCACGTGGTCCTTGATGAAATGATAGCGAAGATCGATGTGCTTTGATTTGAGTGTTGAGCCGAGTTGCGAGATCACAATGGCACTCGATTGTCGCAATACATCGGGATTCTGTCGAATACGTAACCATAGTCTTTTAGTTGTGTTCTCATCCAGATGACTTGAGCACAACACGCGAGACATATTACCGATTCGTGTAAAGTGAGTGGTGAAAAACAAACACAATATCAATATATCAAATTAACCGTAAAATTAGACAAATCAACCTTTTAGGAAAAGGGTTAACGTGCCAAACCTCACGGGTGTGATAAAAGTGATACCAGGAAAGTGATTTCCCGGGTCGTGTCCCAACGAGGTGTGAATGGAAGGATTCGTTGAGTTTCGTGATTTGAACTTGAATTGGTTTTTGATGATTTGTTGGTTGGAATTACGTTTCTACAAATTATTTAACGGGAAAGTAATTAAGGCAAGAGAACCCTAATAAACTAAAAATAAACTATCACTAAGCCTAAGGAATGATAAAACGAGGCTAAACTAAGTCCTAGGGTGCTAAAACGTAAAAACCGGGAAACAACCCGAGCCATAAACGTAAAATTTTTGCAATTTAAGGGCTACGGGTGTGAAATTAATTTTCCTATGTCCTAATTGACTAAAAATAATTTTAGAAAAAGACCGGGTATTTTTTTGACTTTTAAATTATTTACTACGAATTAAAAACTATTTTAATCTAATTAATTAATTAAAAATACTAAACTACTTTAGAAAAATTTGAAAAATTCACAAAACGTTCTTTAAAGTATGCTGGTTCTAAAAATAATAATAAAACTATGGGTTAGACATTGGGCTGGTTTGGTTTGTAGTATTAATACAAGGACCACATTTGCCAATTTTTAACACTTGAAGGACTGAATTAGCAATTTTCCAAAATTTATCAAAATGACCAATTTTGACAAGTAAGAATTACCAAAGGACTAAAAATTTTCATTTTCCAATTTAAAATGTCTAGGGTAAATTCAGTAAATCTTTGAAATTCCGAGGACTAAAGTTGCCATTTTTAAAAGTTGGGGACCGAACCGCCAATTATGCAAACTTTGTTCGTTTTTCATCTGTTTTTGATAATTTTGCATCCAAACATATAAACCACAATTTTGAGATATTTTCGGTATTTTGATGCATTTAAGGTGTTTTAAATGTTTTGCGATTCAGTTGACTAAAAATGATGAGTGAATAAGCACTCATCAAATCCCCCACATCGAACCATTGCTAGTCCCTAGCAATCTTTTGAGAAAACTTAATGGATTTGAATCTCTTTACCAAAAGCCATTACTTCGGGTAGCTAAATGTTTCAGCTCAAGTAAGAACTATGGTACATGATAACCATATGATTTTAAGCAAATCACCGACTTTCAACGGATTTGATTTGTCTTTACCGAAGCCGTTTGCTTACGGACTAGCCAACTCTTAGATAAAATATCTTTGGTGAGTTGATTACCAATTATGGTTTTCCAATGCCTTTACCACAAGCTATAAACTTATGGCTAGCCAACTCTTTACTAATTAAGGATATGGTGAGTGAACACCATACAATTTTGGGCAAATTGCAAGTCGTCAACGGATTTGAGATATCTTTACCAAGAGCCGTTTGCTCTGGATTAGCCAATCCTTTTGTTTGATAGACATGGTGGATCGATAACCATAAAAAAATTTGGCCAAAATGGGGAATGGGTGGTAATACATATGATAAAATTAGTGAGAATTCCCCCCACACTAGAAATGAATATTGCCCTCAATATTCAAAGTACCCCTGGGTTATGCGAAACATAGAACGTAAAGGGAAATACTACACCATTATTTGAATTTTTTTTGAATTTTTTTTTTAAGAAAACTTATATACAACAATGGGCAACTCCCACACTAGGGTGGTAGAAAATAGAAAGAAGTCGAAATACGGTGAAACCCATATAGTGTGCTCTTGTTTTTGATTCCCGAGTCGCTAGCTTGACTCGACCCGTATTCATTTGTTCTTGGGAAGCAGCGTGGAAAACCAATCTCGATCGGACTTTCGCTTCACGGTGTTAATAAACATATGAACATCGAAAGTTCCACACCGACGAGATACAACCGCGTATTGTTAATAGTAGAAACTATAAAGGATGATACGGGGTCAAAATGGTGTCCTCATTCCGAAAGAGAAAAGGAAAGAGCAACCACACCATCTCGTGAAGAATGGAACAAAGATGTGCATGAGAATGCAAGTCCATTCCTCATCGGTAAAAACAAATCACCATTTTTGACATTTTTAAGCTTAGTCTTGAAGTTTGTGTGGTGATTGTCAGCGAATTTCCGGTAGGGAGGGTTGGAAACGGTTCTTCAATCAACAGTTACGGAAAAAGATTTCCCCTCCAGAATCAAAGTAAGTATTATCAATTCTGTTGGAATCGACTCATCACTAAGAAAGGCATCGACTTCATTCCAAAGTTGTCATCTTCCTCATCCGGAGTGAGAGAAGGGATGGAAGAGTCGGAAATAATAAGACTAGGAGATGATGGATCATTTTGAGCAATTCTTCAATGGGAAGAATGTCTCCCATTGGATCACAAACATCATCATCCAATCCGGATGAAACGAAGAGAGTTTGGTTTCATTCACGAGTTAAAAACTCAATACGATAAACCGATTCGGAGGTGGGACAAGTGGTGTGCTCTTAGAGCTAGCAATTTCCACCACTTCGATAAAGTCTCCGATTTTAGATCATCATCATCAAGAATACTCGAATTCCTTGGTACAATTTTCAAACAATTTGTTTGAACCGAGGTTGATTTTCAAAGCTTTTAGCTCGACATGTTTTTATGACTCTCTTAACCGTGAAATTTGAGAGTGTTGCATTGATTCTTTGATTTTTGATCAATTGTGGCAACACTATGTTTGTATAGAGGTTTGGAGTTCGGTTGATATTAAACGTGAGTTCTTCGTTGTCAACCCGTATGGTCAACTCTTCAACAAATACATCAATTAGAGCACGGCTCGTTCTCAAAAAGCTCTCCCTAAGATGAGGGAACTCTAGGATCCGCATCAAAGTCTACTACAACAAAGTCGGTAGGAAAGTGAAACTTTCCTACTTTCACCACCATCCTCGGCTATCCCAAGTGGACGAGTTTGGGTGCGGTCCGCTAGCTCGAGTGTCATACAAGTGGATGTAAGTTTAGGAAGAGACAGTTTCTTCCATCTTGAGAGTGGAATGAGGTTAATGCTAGCGCCAAGATCGGCCAAGGCGGAGCATTGAACCATCCCCAAGAAATCACACGGATTAAAAATCACGGGGTCTTCAAGCTTTTGGGAAGCTTCTTGAGAAGGACCACGAGCATTGCTCATTGAGAGGGTTTTAGCCATCTCGGATAACTTATCTTTGTTGCTCAACAAGCCTTTAAGTGTGGATGCAAATTTGGGCATTAGAACGAGCATCAACGAAGCTTATATCAAAGTGCGGTTCATTGAAAATTTGGAAAATTTTTCCATTTGCTCTTTGGTTTTGTCTTTGAGCTTCTCATCATGCAATCTTGATGGGTAAGGAAGTCGACTAGACTTTTGAGCCGGGCGAAAGTCATTTCGCTCGACTTGTCTTGAACTCGGGTTCCTGACTTAAAGCTTGACTACCAAAGGTGGGACGTGTCGGTACCATGGGCTTGAGAAATGCACCTTGTCCGTTGTTTGGTAACTTGACTCATTGCTCCGGTGGAGGAGGCATTGAGTCGAAGGTCCATTGTCGTCTTACCACTACGGTGGTGACGGCTTTCAACTCGGCATTTGGATTAGGAACTGTGTTGCTTGAAGTCCTCCAGGAAGATGACGAGGCTTTGTTCATATTCATGTTCATGAAGCGCTCATCATATTCTTCAACTCATTTGTCTGCCGAGACATAGTGGTATCAATTTCCTTTTTAGCTCAACTCTCATGTTATTGATCCGAGTTTGCATTGAGCGTATGCTTGACTCGATAATTTTCATGAAGTCATTTGGTAGGGGAGCTTGAGAAGGTTGTTGATAACTTTCTTGATTGGAGCTTGATATGGTTGGTTGAAATTGTTCGGTTCGATTGAAATTTTGAGAGTTATTGAAGTTTTGTCCTTGATTTGGAACAAAGCGATTACGATTGCCATGGTTTTGCAGGAGGAAAACCGGTGGTGTCATACCGCTAGGTGCAGTATTGAGGATCGACCTTGTGGTGGGTATTGATTGAGGTTTACAGAAGCTACGGGAGCTTGGTAAAAAGAAGCATCGGTTGCTTGACAATCATAATAATGCGTGTGGACCACTACAAGTTTCACACACCTTGTTCACGGCTTTGGTGGTTCCGGTTTATGAATTTCGCTTTTGATTTCCTTTACCTCTTTCATCATACAACGGATGACGTCCGTTAGAGCGGTTAACTGAGCGGCTAACTCGGAAGAGTTACCGGATGAAGAAGCGGTGTTCGAATATTGATTTTGTTGCGAGAAATAGGAACTTTTGATTTTATTTCGCAAATCTCAATCACATCTTTAGGCTTACGATTCAAGATATTGCCACCGTGAGCTGCGTTCAAAGAATCTTGATCGTTACTGTTCAACCCATTATAAAAGATATTAACTTGTTGAAGCTCGGTGAATTCATGATGGGGGCATTTCTGAGGAGATCTTTGAATCTCTCCCATGCCTCTCCAAAGTTTTATCGAATTTTGACGAAATCCAAAATTTCATTTTAAGATTAGTTGTCTTTGATGGAGGAAAGAAATAATTGACAAACTTTTGAACAAGATCCTCCCAAGTTTCGATGGATCGGGGGTTCTTTTTCCACCAAATCCTGGCTGCCCCTCAAGTGAGAACGGAAATAGCATTAGTTTGATCACTTTTGTGGCACATCCTTGTAATTGATAGTTGAGGTCAACTTGTTAAACCAACGGATGTGTGCATACGGTCTTCTCGATCAAACCCGTGGAATTGATTCGTAGACACAAGTTGGATCAAATGCGTCTTCAATTCAAAGTGATCAAAACTGATTGGTGGTAAACGATGGCATCTCCATAACCCTCGGTGGGTGCTGGAGCATTTCCGCTATAGTTCGTTAAATCGCCATATTGTCATTTTGGAATAATACGAATCTCGGGTTCGACTATTCGGGCAAAGACGTCTATGAGAACGTCTTCTAGGAATTTCTACTAGATCACGAAAAGGGCTCAATGATCTAGAAGAACAGTGTGCATGCACTAGGCGTAACTCGAGGAAACAAGAGAATTATGAAAATGGGGAAAGAAGAATCTTTTGGGTTTTATAGTTTTTGAAAAGTAAAGATAATAACAAATCCAATTAAAACAATATCGAGGCAAAACGACGGTGAACTTAAACCAATAATCCCGTGAAATGATCACTTCTATAAGTAAAATGCACAAAGGAGCGGAGAGACTTTGTAGGTCGTGTGAAGCTTATTAAAACCCATCTCTTTTCACGCAATTTAATGTCGGGGCCGTCCTTATACCCTCACACGCTTGTTAAACCGATAAAGTAAACCAAAACACGAGCGACACAAAGGCAAGTTTTAAATCTTTTGTTCGGGAACTTATAATGATAACACCTCGGTTGAGAATCTTATATTGATTGTGCCTTCTATATTATTTAAAACAACAAGGAAAATCTTTTGTATTTTAATCTTTTACATATATATACAAAGAAAAGAAAAATATTTTGTATTTTTTATTTTATAAAAACAATAACTTCACGAGGAAGGTTCTTCAAGTCACTAATCGTAAAAACTTCACGATATTGTCGCAACACACCTCCCGGCGTGGCGTAAAATTTGATTCGTGTAAAGTGGTGGTGAAAAACAAACACAATATCAATATATCAAATTAACCGTAAAATTAGACAAATCAACCTTTTAGGAAAAGGGTTAACGTGCCAAACCTCACGGGTGTGATAAAAGTGATACCGGAAAGTGATTTCCCGGTCGTATCTAACGAGTGTGAATGGAAGGATTCGTTGAGTTTCGTGATTTGAACTTGAATTGGTTTTGATGATTTGTTGGTTGGAATTACGTTTCTACAAATTATTTAACGGAAAGTAATTAAGGCAAGGGAACCTAATAAACTAAAAATAAACTATCACTAAGCCTAAGGAATGATAAAGCGAGGCTAAACTAAGTCCTAGGGTGCTAAAACGTAAAACGTAAAAGCCGGAACCAACTTGAGCCATAAGCGTAAAATTTTGCAATTTAAGGGCTACGGTGTGAAATTAATTTTCCTCGTCCTAATTGACTAAAAATAATTTTAGAAAAAGACCGGGTATTTTTTTGACTTTTAAATTATTTACTACGAATTAAAAACTATTTTAATCTAATTATTTAATTAAAAATACTAAACTACTTTAGAAAAATTTGAAAAATTCACAAAACGTTCTTTAAAGTATGCTGGTTCTAAAAAAAATAATAAAACTATGGGTTAGACATTGGGCTAGTTTGGTTTGTAGTATTAATACAAGGACCACATTTGCTAATTTTTAACACTTGAAGGACTGAATTAGCAATTTTCCAAAATTTATCAAAATGACCAATTTTGACAAGTAAGAATTACCAAAGGACTAAAAATGTTCATTTTCCAATTTAAAATGTCCGGGGTAAATTTCATCAATCTTTGAAATTCGAGGACTAAAGTTGCCATTTTTAAAAGTTGGGGACCGAAAGCGCCAATTATGCAAACTTTGTTCGCTTTTCATCTGTTTTGATAATTTTGCATCCAAACATATAAAACACAATTTTGAGATATTTTCGATATTTTGATGCATTTAAGAGTGTTTTAAATGTTTTGCGAGTTCAGATTGACCAAAATGATGAGTGAATAAGCACTCATCGCCTACATATTCTGCTTTGGTTGATGACAATGATGTACAATCCGATTCTTTGATTGCCAAGACACCGCTTATCACCAAGAAATTGTAGAGCTCTGAAGTACTTTTCATCGAGTCTAGGCATCCTGCGTAGTCGTCGTCTCGAAAAGCGATTAGTTCAAAACTGAATCCTTCTGATACCATATCCCCAAATTAATGGTTCCCTTGATGTATCGGAGGATTCTTTTAGCCTCGAGAGGTGGGTTTCGGTTGGTCGCGATCGATAGCGGGAGCATAGAGAACGGCAAAGACAATATCAGTCTCGCTAGCTGTTAGATACATGAGGACCCAATTATACTTGATGTTTGGTAGGGTCAACTATTTTCTCATGTAAATCAACATCTAGTTTCTTGGTATGAGCCATTGGTGTGGCATAAGTGTCACAGTTGTCATTCCAAATTTGTTTAACAGCTCAAGGGCATATTTGGGTGACTCGAAAAATACCACGGGGTGATTGATGAACTTGCAATCCTAGAAAAATGTAAGTTCACCCATCATGGACATTTCAAAATTTTTCTTCATTAGTTTTGCAAAAGCGATTGAAAACTTTTTATGTAGACCCAAAATGATGTCATCCACGTAAATTTGAACAATTAAGATATGCGCCCGTGATATCTGTGATAAAAAGAGTTGGGTCAACCGAACCTTTGGTGAAATTATTAGCAATGAGGAAAGATGATAGCTTATCGTACCATGCCCGAGGGCTTGTTTGAGACCATAAAGAGCTTTGTTCGGTTTGTAGACATGGTTCGGGAACTCGGGATCAACGAATCCATCCGGTTGGGTCGACATAGACCGCTTCTTTAAGTTGTCCATCGAGAAACGCCGTTTTGACATCCGTCGATGAGACCGTCATATTCATATGAGTCGCGAGCGAGAAATATCCGAATGACCTCAAGACGAGAAACCGAGCAAAAGATTCTTCAAAGTCTATTCCTCTTCGACGATAACCCTTAGCAACTAGATGTGACTTGTTTCGGATGACGCCCTTGAAAGATCCAATTTGTTTTTCCAAATCCATTTTAGACCAATGACGTAGACACTGTTGGTCTTTCAACCAGCCTCCCATACTTCAAGACGTTTGAATTGGTTGAGTTCTTCCGCATGGATTCAATCCAGTTGTCTTTAGTCATTGCGTCTTTAATGTTTTAGGCTCGAGTTAGCGGACGGTGAGTGCATAAATGCAATGTTCACCATCTCGTGCGAAGACGTTGTCTCGTAACGACCGGTTGATTCGGGTTGCCAATAATGTTAGCGGAGGATGGTCTTTAGTCCATCTATGTGTAGAGGGTTGATGTTGGTATACATTGTGCGATTAAAGGGGTTCAAATGGTTTGTTGAAGATTCTGCGACATCCGGTGCGCAGCTCATTGGCAAACGGGTCAAGAACGCATTTGGATCAAAATCTGCAGTGGGGTACTTCATTCGAATATCATCACCGGTTCATCATTGTTGGAAGCGGTGTGTTCAATCTGTTGTGTTGGAGTCAACCGGTGTAGGTGCATCTTCAATAGTAGTTGTTGTAGCGGTGTATCGTATAGGAATATTATCGGGTTGTGCGGTGAAACAATGGATACACCGAGCACGTTCATCAATATCGTCACGAGTAGAGGAGCAAATAACCTTTCCATTTGTTGACGAGTTAGTTTGGGGCTTTGTTCAAATGATGATGGGGGTTGAGGAAGTTTAAGCGGTTGTGACCGGGTTCTAAGTCGTTGTACTCGTAAGCCATTTCGTGAGTTCATCAAAATGAGCATGAATCGCTTCCATTACCTCCTTAGTTCGACGATTCCAGTTCGGAAACCTTTAGAATTGTCACAAGATCCAATAAAGACTCCAATATCGCCTTTGGCTTTGAGCTTTCCAAAATCATCACGATCATTATTCGGATAGCAAAGAGATCCAAATACATGAAAGTGTTTGAGGTTCGGTTTATAGTTGTGGACAAGCTCGAAGGTGTTTTGTTGTGGCGTTTGTGATCATAGAGCGGTTTTGAGTATAGCATGCGATGAATCGACACGCCCATAAGTAATCTGGAAGTTTAGCATTGATTAACATTGTTCTTGCGACTTCCATTAACGTTCGGTTTCGCTTTCAACAACTCCGTTTTGTTCGGTGTACGTGCAATAGATGTTTGATCTTTGAATTCCCACTTTCTCATAGAATTCACGAAGGGTTTTGTTAACAAATTCGGTTCCTTTGTCTGTTTCTAATTATTCGACGGTGTTGCGGAGTCGAACCCAGTATTTTTGTGAGAAGGTGATGATCATTTGTGGAGCTTGGTCTTTGCTTCAAGAAAGTAGACCCAAGTCCATCGTGAGTAGTCATCAACAATTACTAAGATGTAGCGTTTACCATTGATCGCTTGCACGCGATCGGGCCACACAAATCCATGTGAAGAAGGTGAAGCACATGTTGAGAGTCGTGTTCCACCTTTGAAGGAAAATGAGCACGAGTGCTTTTCCTTGTTCACAGTGTGAGCAAGGTGATCTTTTGAATACCGTAATCGTGGAGTCCTTCAACTAGTTTGTGTCGAGCAAGGTTGGTGATGGTTTGAAAGTTTAGATGTGAGAGCGACGGTGCCATAGCCGTGATTTTGTAGATGTTGCCTTTGAAAGTAGCGGATGGGAGAGGAAGCAACCATGTCTTGCATAGAGATAGTGTAGAGACTAGAATTACGAGAGCGGACATAAGGTCATTTCCTTGTAGATCACGAATGAAACAAGTTTTCTCCACAAAGCAACCTCCAAATCTCCATCACAAAATTGACCTCATCGAAAGCAGATTGAAACCGAGGCCTTCCACATAGTAAACCACGCTAATTTCGATGTTCCCATTAACATAGTCTCCAGAGCCCATGATAGCTGCAAGTGATCATTCCCGAACTCGACGGTGCCAATGAACTTTGCAATAAAGTTTGATAATGTTTAAGGTTGCTCATCATGTGTCGGGAACATCCGCTATCAACAATCCAGAATGATCAGATCACCGTGATTACACACGCACGACACAGATGGAATAGAAGTAGATGTGGAACCCGAAATGTTAGAGGTTCAAGGTATATATTAGACATACACATTGATAATTTTAGGCATCCATTTAAATCCTAGTGTGTTATATATCCATTTCGCCATCTATAACTACTCTTGCTTTAGTCATAGTGAAAGCACTAGGTGGTACTACATTCTTAGGAGGTGAAACTGAGCTACGGTGACAAAGAAAGTTTGCCTTAGAATCTAAAGAAGGCGGTCTACCAAGCACGACTTAGAATGATTAGTGGGCCTAGAGATATTCTCGATTCTTAGGATTCCGTAATCGAGAGATTATAGCTTTAGCAACACATTTGTCATGACAATCGAATTCATACTCTTCCGACAAATAACACAAGGTGCATCGATCGAATATCAAAAGTACTTAACGGTTTAGCATTCGTTACATCACTATTTCTATTACATTTTCCAGACGCAACATCTATAGTGGAAGCAACATGAGTCTTATTCGAGTCCTAGGGTGTTCTTCACTTTAGCATTCCTTATTGATCTTTTCTTAGGTCGCAACTTCCTATTCTTCGATTGAGTGCTCCTAGGGCATGAAGTGCGGACGTTTGGAAAAGATGCAACTATTCTGCTTCAATAGAGGAAACACGTTAGCAACTTGTGATTTGGCAAGAGGGATTCTAGGTTCACGATTACTAAGTGTGACCGGTGCTAATCTCTTAATCACGGTAGGCGGAAGTTGTTCATACTTTCCTAACATTTCCTTAACTTGGAGATAGTGTGAATCAAATCTTGATTTTCGAATCTAATATTACCAAAGAAAGTTCATGACTTCTCTAGTGTGAGCAAGATAGTGATCAAGTTCGTTAGATGCTTCATGACGAGTCTTATTGAGTAAATCAAATATGACACCATATTCTGTTTAACATTTGAAAGTTCTTGTTCATATTTTGAGATTTGACTTTTCAAAGACACGCTTTGATCATCCAGTTGCTCAATTTTAGGATCGAAGATTTTGCACTCAACCGAGCGATTTTCTTTTGAAAACTAAGTTGATGAGTGTGAATATCTTTTCACACCAATGAAGACGACGCTTTGGCATTGTAAATTTCGTTGAGTAATTGTTTATTTTCAGCTTTTAAAGACTCGATCCGAAGCACATTATCGTTGTTCTCAATGAGCTACAACATTTTCAACAATATCGGCAGAGATGTAATCGATGCAAATGGCACAACATGAAGTAACACAACATTATGGATATCAAGACAGATAACATCTTCCAAGAGTCGATCAACATCTTTTCTCAACATTTTCTTTTATGCGTTTAGTGTTAGAAATAGATGTTTCGCTTTTCTCGGCGTTTTTCATTACCCCAAGTTCCTTATGAAAATACTTTTCCTGTGCAATTGCACAACTTTTCAAGTTTTTAACATTAGGTAAAAGATTTTTCCAAAAATGTCTCTTTGTTCTCGCGCGGAGGCGATTGAAAATGTTCAATTTTGATTTCGAACGATATTCTATCTCATGTTGTAAAATTTTGAGGTCGACCATGAAAATGTCAAAATATCGAAGAATTTTCGATTTTCGTGTTTTGAGTTTACTTCACTAATGGAAGGTAAAGGACCATAAGTTTGTGCATAATCTGGTTGGGATTAACAATAGAAGACTCGGTGTTTTGATGATAACCCTTGGTGTGTTAGAAGAATCCGTTGGTGTGACAAAAGTGACCGCGTTTTATAATTAAAAGGTTTGTTGTAAACAACGTTTTTTAATTTTGATCGACTCGCCTTACGCATCTAATTCCTCTTGACGATGATATTCAACAACACTCATAATATTATCAATTTTGTATTCTCGACCGGAAACTTGAGGAGTTGGTTTGAATGTTTTAGTGAAAGCTTAGGTTTGTAATCACTAGATTTTTTCCATATCCTTTTGGATTGGGTTTTAAGGTAAACTTTTCAATAGTCATTCTTCGATTCACCATGTTTGTAAACAATGCTTTAAACTCTTTAAGTTTGTTTTGCAAGCCGATAATTTCTTCAAGAAGGTCATCCACCGATTCGTTGAATGCTTTTGTATGCGGAGAACTGCTTTTGACAAGTTAACAACTCAAATTTTTAGCTTTTGATTTTCCAAGGTGAGAGCGTTAATTTGCTTTTTATGTTCATGTTTCATTGTTCTAATTGCATAACAAAGCATTCTTCGAGGTGGCTAGATCACGATCCGTCTCTAAATATTTTCGTTTTGATGAGATTTTGCAAAGCGGCTTCAAAACCTTTTTCACGGTTTTCTTGAGTTTTGAAAAGTTGAGTTGCATTTGTAAGCATTCAAAATCCTTGGTTAATAATGCATTTTGCTTTTAATTCCTTATTTAATGCATAACATTTCTCCATTTTGATTTGATGGTCTTGAATTAAACGAGCAAAATCTGGATGAGGCAATAGTTCGCTTGTTCAACGCGAGTCACAACATGATCATTATTTAGATCCTCGAGTACAACCATGGAGTCAATTTGATTATCAAAGGAAACCATAAGGTCATCTTGATCGTCAAATGTAACTACGGGTTTATTTGAAAATCGCCGAATGAGATGTATATGACCCATGTTGAATATCCGAGCTGCGCTTGATTCGGATATTGGCGGAGATATTAGTTCGAGATATGATGATGGTTTGTTCGGTACCGAGACAAGCCATCGATGTCATACACTGGGCTGTTTCACTCATGTAACTCTTGCATATTAGCCATCAACATAATAATGATTGGCCTGCAAGTCCTCCATATCATCATCCGAGTCTCATCCGCCATAAAGCTTTGTTCTTTGTCCGTGAGAGATCCACCACTTCATCCTTAAGAGCCAAAAGTAAAGCCTCTTTGAAATAAGCACCGCCCCTAGTCCTTGGATTTGGGCATGCATTAGCCAGTGTCCCTTTTCATTGCGGTTGTAGCATCTAAGACCATTTAACCGATTCGAGCATTTCCTGCTCCACCACTTGAGCTCATTGTTATTCCTACCACAAGATTAAACCCTTGACCACCGCCCATCCGACGACCATAATCACGATTCGAACTTCAACACGTCCATTGTTCACAACTTGAGTCCGTGTGTTAGATGAGGAACGAATCGATTGTTAGATTTGTTGGTGTAACGCCAAAAGCATTAGCAATCATCACAAATCCTTGTTGCAATGCTTGAATGGATCGATTTCCTCGCTTCAACGACATATGCTTGAGCATTGTTGTTGTATGGAACCAATTGATTTTGTTGAGGTTGTTCTTTGTGAAGGTGTGTTTGAAGCGCTTGGTTGAGTTCTTTGGTTGAGAGGATAGTTCGCATGAGCATACAAGGCAAGTTGTTGATTATCCGGATGTATTTGTTTAGCAATTTGAGCACGGAGAATCCTTTCCCGATCAACTTCCTTTTCATGAGGCTTCAAGTAATCGTACAACAATCCATAAGTAGAATGATGCATATTCTTCGCTTGACGGAGAAAAATGACATACTTCTCCCATTCAGGACCAAGACTACTCAGAACTTAGTATTCACTGCAATTCTTGGCATGATGATGTTGTGTTTATCCAAATCATTGATGATGTCTCGAAAATCGATGATGATAGGACTCTAGTGTCTCTCGTGTGTTCAATCATGAAGTGTTCATAAGCCAAGTAAAGTTTGGATTCCAAATCCTCCCGATTGAGTACGGATCCTTCCATAAGAAGACGAATATGATCCCACATTTTTGTGCGGTCTTTTGAGCATCAACACTACGAAGAATTGGGTTTGGTAATCCTAAGAGGATGTATTCCAATGGAAGTTCATCACTTCATAGTGTAGAAGTTCGTAGCATTTAGATCCGCAACAATAGCAATGTTGGTTTGTTCATCTCTTGGTGGAGCAGCTTGGATCTCCGGTACAATGACGGAGGGCATCTCAAATGGACCTTCCAAGATAACCTTCTTTAAGAACTTTCCATGTGGCTTCTTCAGATCACAAAACCTAAAGAACCTTATCACCCATTGATCGTAGTTTCACGGAGTGAGCATTGGAGGTCTATCAAGTGATCCAGACTTCATGAATTGATTGTTGGTCGCTTAAAGCTTCACACATCTTTGCAAACCAAGTGGGTTCCTTCATAGTGTTCCTTGATGGATGTTGATTGAAATCATTAGTGTAGGGTTGAACTTGAAGGCTTGGTGGTGTTTGAACCATTTGTGGTGGTGGAATTGCACCAATTTGTGGATTATGTTGTTGATTAAATTGTTGTTGATAAATAGCGTGTTGTTGATTCCATTGTTGATGTTGTGGAGTTAATTGTTGTTGTTGTTGATGATTATAAGTGTGAGGGAAATAGTTAGAGTATGGTCGTTGAGACATGTTGATAAACTTGTGTAGTAAAAATGGATCTTTGTAGTCGAATGAACCTTTGTTGATGAAGTGTCCTTAGGCGTAGAAAAGACAAGAAACCAAGTAGCACTTATGCATAAAAACACCAAAAGTTACGCGTAAGAATAAGGAGTTACGCGTAGGTTTTAGCTTACGCGTAAGTAGGAAAAACACTAAAGTTATGCGTGTAGACAAAAGTTAGGCGAGAAAGTTAGGCGTGGGATTACCTTATCGTGAGACCTAAGTTTACGCGTAAAGTGAATCTTATCGTGGGATTTCACGGCGTAGCTTATGCTTATGCGTAAGTTTAGGGTTTTGCTCAAATGATCTTTTACACTATCATAGTGCAAAAGATATCCAAAGTCGACGTATTTTCGGACTTATCCAAGTAAGAAAACACGGAATAAACCACGAAAATGAAGATCAAATCAAGGATAATCTTACGCGTAATTTTAGGGTTTCAATACGCGTAGGATTACTCGTAATTTTGATTTTGCCCAAATGTGTTTCTAAACCGATTTTGTTATGGAATAGCTTCAATAGTACCAAAAGAACACAAAAGTGTGAAACTTGATGTACCAAAACGGCTAAACGGGTTACGCGTAGAACGACACCCAAGAACAAAAACACGTTCAAAACAACTATCCACGCATAAAGTTTGAAACTTTTGCCAAAAACATGTATTTTAACACTTTAAGACATTGAAAGTACAAGAATCTTGGATTAAAAGTGTAAAAACAAGTTTTAAGCGAACCAAAGTATCAAGGTGCGTTTTAGGCGTAGGACCGAAACCCACTTCAAAAACAAACACGATTCACCCAACTAGTAGGCGATTGATACCACTGTTAGGTCACTAGTTTTACAAACACAAGTAATATAGAAAGAAGATGAGGTGATTGAACAAGATCTAACACACACAAACAATAATAAAACCGGTTATGCGTAGGCATATGTGAAAGAAAGAAAACTTGAACAACCAACCCTCAAATGAGGGTTTACAAGAGTATTTATAGGAGGGAAGCTAGGGCAACACTCCTAGTTCCCATCCTTTCTTATGTGGGCTTGGGCCTAAGCTTATGGGCCTTCTACATAAGCTAGACCTTAAACAAACATAAAGGCCATAATAAAGCTACCTATTACATATGAAATATAAATACTTGAAATACTGTTTAGGAGTGATTCCAACACTAACAGCTGAAGGGTCCCAGCCCACAACAATTCCAGTACCACTTTCACAAGCAGAAGCATTAGACATCCACTCACATCTTCCTAACGCTTTAGAACAAACTTTCATTAAATTCTTCTTTTTCACTCTAGTTTCCAATAGGCCACAGAAACTAAACTTACTACTACTAATCAAATACTTAACCTGTTTCTGACTATCACTATTGTTAAGACCTCTCACATTCCAAGAAAAGGCCTTAACATTCATTATTAACAGCAGAAATAGAGGTCCTATCATTACCAACATCAGGACCACTCACAACCAATTTCTCAGGCTTCATTACATCCGCCATACCTTCATTCTCTGACTCCACATCCTCTTCATCAATATAAGGTTCCATTCCATAATTAGCACAATTTTTATAGAAATAGTCAAGCTGAGAAAGAGACCAATCAGTCCTAACTTTCATTGATGGATAAACACCATATTTCATAACCATATCAACTTCAGACTTCAACATAGGCCAATCTGTTTTGTCATACTTTACCTTTGCAATGTCATTAAAAGCTTCCTCCTTATCAATCATATCATGATCTTCAAAAACTTGAAATGAATTAGTAATTGGTATATTTTCATCACTAGAACCCTTCAGTTTTTCATTGGATCTAGAACCCCTTACCAAGACTTTGGGTTTAAAATTTTCATTGTATTTAGTACTAAGAGCAGGTTTCTGAACTAAGCCAGAATCCTTAGAAACCATAGGTTTTAAACCCTTATCAATATGATACTTTACTCCAGGACCACCCTTATTACCAATACCAGAATTTTCCACTTTTCCCTTATTCTTGACACCTGCAGCTTGAGACTTAAAATTATTCCCCCCTGAATTTCTGATTTGTACCTTGTTTATTAAAATACTGTCTATTACCACCAACATAATTTCTATTCCTTGTACCATATTGCTTAACATAACTTTGGTTCACAACATGCTTGTTATTTCTACCAACAGTAGTAAACCCATCATCAACAATCTTCCCTTCATTCATATTAACAGAAACATTCTCATTAGGCTTCAAAGCATCTCTTATAACCTTTGCTGCAATCTCCTCCTCAGTCCTAGGTCTAATCTTACAAGCACCAGTAGAATGACCAAAAGTTTTACAATGAGTACACATAGGAGGTTTCCATTGATATTTAATCTCTAATTTACCAACTCTTGCAGGCCTACCCCCATATTGAGGATACTCAATCTCAATATAGTTAGGCAAATCCTCAGTAGCAGACACTTCAACTAAAACTCTAGCAAAATCAAGCTTCCCAGCCTTCTTCAAAAACCTCTCCTTAGTTAACTTATCCATTAGCATTGGTTTACCCACACCACTAAATATCTTACCAATCCCATTACCATTACATAATTCCATTGGGATACCATATACACATACCCAAATAGGAATGGTACAAGGCTCCACTTTATCAAGCCATATACCAGGCTCCCAAACATTCAAAACCAAAGGGATATTATTAACCATCCATGGACCACTCTCTAAAATAGCTTTCATACCCTCCTCATTTTTAAACTTAAAATAAAATAACCCTGCATTAGTCTTGGTAATATCAGCAATACCATAAGCCCTCCACATTCTGCTAAGATTAGCATTTACCACTCTATAATCCATAGAAGTACCAACAAAGTATCCATATAGCTGCAACGCACAAGCATCACTGCCCTTCTTAATATCTTCCACTGAAATAGCAACCCTTCTAGAACCATTACTATTTTTAGAAACACATTGAGGAGCAAAATTCATCTGTAACTCTCTATCTTCAACACCTTTCTTCATTTTCTCAGCAAAGGACTCTATGTTTAGAGAACCATCAGATTTCATAACCTTAACCCTAGGATTAAAAGAAGACCAAGCATTAACAGTCTTATAAAATAAACTAGGGAAAAAATTGAACACTAGACAAACCCATAGAAGGATTCTTAAGAATACCTTTGTTACTCTGCACATTACCAAACACAAAAGCAGTATCACCTTTCCCCCTATTCAACTCATCCTTGTTAGTTTTCCTAATACTTTCAACCCCAATATGCTCTACATCAGCCATCTTGGACTTACTAGTATCATTACTAACTAAACCAGGATCTACAATACCTTCTCCCATACCCTCCTTACACTCCATACAATCAGAATCAACATTAACAGCAACATGACTTGTTTCAATGGGCTCCTTAATAAAAGAACCATCATTAAAATTGATAGAACAACTACCATTCCTATCAACCTTACTACTATTACCCTTAACAGAATCACAAGCACCTTCCTTAAAAACCATTTGTTCAAAGATACTCTTCGCATAAGTAATCCTATCTAAAACTTTAGACAAAGCTTCATCAACAGGGATATTACTAGAGTTATGACGCTTACCATTAATAACTTCCACAGGAGAAGAATCACTACGAATTCTACCCTGACCACCAATCTTCGAACTCCTGAGTCTCTTGAGAATAGCACCAGCACCCGCTGAGGCTGAAACCGGAGATTGAACTTTAATCTTCACACTTTTATAACGATTTTTGACCCCTCTTGGCCTACCACGAGGCTTTGGAGGACAAATATCCCTGGACTGGACAATGGGTTTACGGATAAGGCCCTCACAATTCATCCCTGTGAGAGTACAAAACTCCTCAAGAATAGAATCTGGGGGTTTAGGAGGATCCGGTGGCATAACGATGATAAAAGGAGAATAAAAGAAAACAACGTGAATAACACAGAAGAAACACAACAATTGATCCTAAAATTGCAAGAAGATCAACTTGTTGTTTTAGGGTTTAGGGGATTTTACCACAATCGCCAGAGAGGAGAGAGAAAAATTCAGTATTTCAGTTTCTAAGGATAATGGATTTTATTTTAATGCTATTTATAGAGATGGTATTTTTGAAATTGACTTGCATAATTTTGTTTCAAATGATAGCTATGTATTATGTGTTTCAAATGATAGTTCTACATATTTTGTTAGCAATAAAAGAGCCAAGCATGACTTGGACTCTACTTCTTGTGGCACTCTCATTTTGGACACATTAACAAGAAATGCATTCAGAAGCTCCAATATGATGGGCTCTTAAAATCAACTGACTCCGAGTCTTTTGATAAATGTCTTTCTTGTGTGCCTGGGAAGATGGCACGAAAGCCTTTCCGCATAAAATGAAAAGAGCCAAAGATCTACTTGGACTCACACACACTAATGTATGTAACCTTTTTGGAACTGTGTCAAGACAAGGATATAGTTATTTATTAACTTTCACTAACAACTTTAGTCACTATGGTTATGTTTACTTGCTTAATCATAAACATGAAGTCTCTGAAACTTTCAAAGTATTCCAAAGTGAAGTTGAGAATCAACTCGGAAAGACCATAAAAGCTGTACAATTAGACCGTGGAGGCGAATATATAAGCTAAGAGTTTGTAGGTCATATTAAGAAGTTTCGGATTGTCTCACAACTCTCTCCTCCACATACACCACAACATAATGGTGTATCTGAGAGAAAAATTGAATCATGCTTGACATGGTTAGATCTATGATGAATCAAACAACTCTCCCCATGTCTTTTTAGGATTATGCTCTAGAGTCTGCTGCACGTATTCTCAATATGACTCCAACTAAAAAGGTTGAAAAGACACCATATCAATTATGTCATGGGAAAGTCCTAATCTATCTTAATTAAAGGTCTGGGGTTCTGAGGCACTCGTGAAGCGTGATACGCCTGACAAACTTGAACCAAGATCATTAAGTGTATCTTTGTAGGATACTCAAAAGAAATGATGGGTTACTACTTTTACTACCCCCCTGAGAACAAAGTTTCTATAGCTCAAAATGCTGATTTTTTTTAGAATAGTCTCATCTCACAATAAGCAAGTTGGAGTAATGTAGAAGTTGAATAGATTCAAGAAGATACACATCCTTTTGAAAATACTAGCCAAGTTTCTGATATGGTTAAACATGATAGTGTTGAATAAAAAAGTGAAGTTATTCCTATTCGTAGGTCTGCAAGGACACATCGTGCACCTGATCATATGTGTTTATACATCAACTCATAGGAGCATGAGTTAAGGGATCATGGTGAACCCACTAACTATAAAGTTGCATTATCAGATCCTAAATCTAAAAAATGGATTGAAGCTATGAATTCAGAAATGAAATCCATGAGACACATTGAATTCTGGACATAGGACTTAGGTTTAATGTGTGTCAAGAAGTGAGCACCAGTAAAAATGTGTGTGTGTACAGCGTTAGAGGAAAACGCCTAGGGTATAGTTATTTATGTTTTGTTCACCTCAAGGTCAAATCCTTGATCCACATTACAGTGGTAACACGTTCTATTGTGATCGAATAGAATTTGAGGTCATTAGTGTTTGTAGTAGTATTAGAGATGATGACGAAGAACCATTAATAATAACAATCATAGTTTGATTATTCAACTATGTTCTTTATATGTTTATCATTGTTATTCATGCTTATTGCTTCTCCTAGATCAAGGTCTAAACAACCTAGAGTCCAAAATGGTCCTAAGAACTTATAGAAGATGGCGTACATAAGTTCTAACAGGTGGTATAGGGATCTACAAGGTTTTTCAAAGAAAAAGGTAAAAATTCGAACTGAAAAAAGTTTCGTAACTTCTCTGCAGGGCTAGTTTCAAACAGCGATAACTCTTTCTTTAACCGTTGGATCGTAACGAAACTTTTTTTCTGGAGCTTCTCAGTATATCCAAGTAACTTTTCACCGGAGGGATATTTCATTTGAGGTCTGGATCGTAAGTTATTCAGTCATGAAAACTGCTACAGAAGGAGGTATAATTTTCAAATTTTTAGGGTTTCTTGGTGCATTACAATTCTTTTTCATGGTTAAAAGAGTGTAGTCATGGTGAATCAGATTTTAACTGATAATGAACCCTAATATATCTCTTAATTATATTGATGCTCTAAAGTTCATGGAGGAAGCAGCAAATCGGTTCTAAGGGTTTCAAAGAAAAACGAATTTAGGGTTTCTCTAAATATCGTATTTTATGGTTTTTGATCTTATGGAACTCAATTTTAAATCATTATTATGCTTTATTCATGATCTAATCTTGTCAACAAACAACAACTTGGACAATAGTGTATTTGATATAAAAGTTTCTTTCAGTAGATCGAGTTATTAGGGTTTATAAAAGGTGATTGGTTTTGTTAGGTTTTATTGAAAACCCTAGGATTGCTACTGTTCTAAGTCATGAAACCCTAGGGGAAGCTATGATGTTGTTTGTTCATAACCAAAGTACTGCTTCTCATGGTATCAGCTGCTATATGTAACTACTGCTGCCTTTATGTGCTTGTATCTGTTGTTACTCATGATATTTGTTTATAGTGGTCACGAGTTAGTATTGATCATACATTCTTGTTAATACTGCCAAGGAGGAAGGAACAAGTTCATACTGCTTCTAGATTCCCGTTAAGTACTGCTAAGGTAATGGTACTGCTCCTTATACTCGTTCTACTATTAGTAATGTTGCCCGTATATTCAACAACAGTTAGTACTGCCTTTAAAAAACCTTTTGTACTGCTACCATTGGAATTTTGATAATGCTTTTATGTTCGAAGGTTCCAAGGTTATGATTGGCTATAGTTTCACATGGGACGGTAGTATATAAATTCGCATATGCATATTGATATTATAATCAGTACATGCATTATACACTTCTTTCACATGGGTCGGTGATGATATGTTCGCTACTTAATTGTTTATTCAATATAATAACTATGGTATCTATCGTGGGTCATAATTTGGATAAGCGATTATGGGGTTTTTATCTAGATTCGTTTCAAGGTTGTGTGGGGCAGGTTTATTGCTTAACGATTATTTGAGTTTTGTTATGTGGTTTATCAAGTACAAGGTAAATTATTATGGGAGGATGATGTGGAATTAAATAGGTTGGTTCTTCATGCGTCCACTCTAGTCAGTCTATGGATTTGGTTTGCGAGATGTCGGGTAACACACACATGGATTTGATTCTCAGCTTGATATGGAGTTTTGAAAAATACACACACAAGAGTTTTATGTTAGTGCTGCTAGTTTTGTTCGATTTTGTACAGAACATATTTTTGGATCTTGGACAGAACGTGGATTGGAACTCGGATGACACACATACTTTGACAGATTTGGTATCTTTGGTTTATTTGATTATTAACAGGTTTTCTAATGGCTCGTTCTTATTTGCATAATTGATTACGAAGAAAGGTTTTTATTACCTATTTGACGATGAAGTGGAACTACTTGGATGCGTGTTTTATCATACCTTTTAGCAGGAGGTAACTTGTTTGTGCATTCATATTGTGACGAAGAATTGTCAAAGTCTGGCAAGGTGATTTTGCTATCACATGAAGGAGTTACGTTATTGTGCTCAGTGTCTCATTAAAGATGAGGATTATTGTCAAGAGATTACGGTCTCCCTATACATCATGTTTGAGTATACGGTTAGAGTCACGTGGTTAGTACAAGACATAAGACGCGAGTTTGGGGTGTTCTACTTCAGCATCAAGTTGGTAATACTTAGTTTTCTTCATTAGTGATCATTATATGGAGCCTACCGATTTGAAAAATCAAGAAGATGGTTAACATATGGGTTTCAAGGGAAGCTTATTGTTAAATGTTTAACCATCTACATGCATCATATGAGGGGAAGATTTTTACTCTTATAATTCATTATTACTACTTTTGGTTTAAGTATCTAGTGCCTTAAGTTCTTTTTTAGTTGCGGAAAACTTCATGGAGGGAAATTTGAGACATTGGATGGCTGGATTGGAAGTATGGTATTGATTTGTGATGGTCAATATCAAATTTTCTTATATTCGCGGTTCTCCTAGTAGATTATGACAAAAAGGGGAAGAAAGGCGACAAAGACGGTTTGCAACTTGAAGATCCTTGGTGATTGCATGTTTAAGGGGAAGTTCATTTATTTTTCATGATATATTAACTTCAGGGGAAGTTCATGCTTATTTGGTTTTGTCATTATCAACTAGGGGAAGATTGTTGGGAATTATATTTGAGTTGATAAGACAAAACATGTGAAAGATGAAGGACTTAAGAAGACAAAGAAAGAATTCTTCAAATGATGAAGAATGAAACACAAGGGACTTACTTGTTAAAGAAGAATTTATTGTTTAGTCCTTTGTAGCCATTTGTAACCCTAATCCTCTAGTATATAAAGAGGACATGGGACTTAGGTTTAATGTGTGTCAATATGTGAGCACCAGTACAGTTTGTGTGTACAGGCGTTAGAGGGAAAACACCTAGGGTATGGTTATTTACGTTTTGTTCAGCCTCAAGATCAAATCCTTGATCCCTGTTACAGGTGGTAACACATTCTATTGTGATCGAATAGAATTTGAGGTTGTTAGTGTTTGTAGTAGTGTTAGAGATGATGACGAAGAACCATTAATAATAACAATGATAGTTTGATTATTCTGTTGTGTTCTTTATATGTTTATCATTGTTATTCATGCTTATTGCTTATCCTAGATCAAGGTCTAAACAACCTAGAGTCCAAAACGGTCCTAAGAACTTATAGAAGATGGCGTGCATAAGTTCTAACATTATATGTCGATGACATATTGATTATGGGAAATGATATTCCAATGTTACAAGCTATTAAAGTCTATCTTAGAAATTGTTTCGCTATGAAATATTTAGGAGAAGCTGCACATCCTTGGAATCAAGATCTACAGAGATAGATCTAAGCGGTTAATTGGACTTTGTCAAAGTGCATACATTGAGAAAATCTTGAAAAGATTTAATATGGAGAATTCCAAGCGTGGAAGTATCCCAATGCAAGTAAAATTAGAATTGAGCAAGTCTCAAGTATCCTCTACACCTGCTGAGGTGGAACGCATACGGAGAATTTTTTATTCTTCGCTTGTAGGATCTATCATGTATGTGGTGAGGTGCACAAGAACTGACGTCGCGTTCGCTCAAAACATGACAAGTCGATTTCAAGTCAATCAAAGTGAAGTCATTGGACTGTTGTGAAGAACTTTCTGAAGTATATCAGGAATACTAAGGACATGTTTCTTGTTTACGGAGGAAATCTCGATGGTGCTCAGAGTTACCTGTTACACTAACGCTGGATACCAAACCAACAATGATGACATAAAGTCTCAGACCAGATACATTTTCGTTTTAAATGGAGGTGTTGTAGACTTGAAGAGCTCAAAGCATAACACTACTGTGATGTCTTCTACAGAAGCTGAATACATAGCTGCTTCAGAAGCTGCAATGGAAGCAATTTGGATAAGGAAGTTTATTGATGGGCTTGGAGTTATCCCCACTAATAAAAAACCTGTGGAGATGAACTGCGACAATACTAGCACAATAATCCTCGCCAACGAGCCTGGAGCTCAGAAAGGCGTCAAACATTACCGAAGAAAGGTTCACTATCTTCGAGAAGTAATTGATGAAGGTGACATCAGAATTATCAAAGTTTACACAGACGACAACCTAGTTGATCCGTTTACTAAGGCATTGCCTTTGATCAAGCATATTGAACGTGCTAGTAGTATTGGACTTCCTCCAACTAAAATTCTTATGTAAATCTGTTTTATTTTTAGTATTTGGATATTGGGATATTCCAAACATTATTATTTTGATGAACTAATATACGTGGTATGGAAGTTTTTCATTCATATATTAACTGTGACCTTATTTGCATGTTTAATCATTGAGAAATATATTACTTTAAAATTTTCCGTTGTCACTTAACGATAAGGGAGTATAGTTGAATTAAGACAAATGTGAGAGATTGGTTATATTCTTTGATTACTAAGGAAGTGTCAGGCAAACTCACATGTTATCCACGTGTTATGGATATTGAACTTCTCAAAAACTTTAATTTATCACTATATGGATCGGCGTCATTAAGTGATATATTTCAAGTGGTTATTTGTACTCGTCCTCAGACTTGAGATGCAAAAGGTCTTGCATGTGTGGATATCTCTTTTTGACTAAACTTAACTGCTGTTCTAAATAAGGTAGTTATAAAGGCTATTCTCGGAAGTGATGTGAAGCATGTGAAAGACACGTGTAGTCAAGATAGAAATTGTTTCTCCACTTTTCTTCTGGAGTGTGATATTACTGGGCCCTTCTCTGAATTCATCAGATGTTTGCATGGTCGTGCTCAAAGTGTAAATCAAGATGATGCTTTTTTACGTTTGGCAATCCTGATTAATTTCTAAAACGAGAAACAAAATATGTTAAACAATATGGAATGATCTAGATCCATAACCATAGTTTAACAAGTATCTGAAATAAAAGGATCCGTATTTATAAACCATTTAACTGAGCTGTTTTACGCAACCACACTCAGGTATTTCTGAGAGCAATGGAGTGTTGCTAGACGCTTTCAACTGTTAGTATGAGTTACTCTGATTGTAACGATCGCAAGTGGGAGCTATTGGTTTTGCTCTAGTCAAATCCTTAACTATACGGCCGGGAATACGTGAGCCTATTAGAGGCACACACGTATACAATGAGAGAACATTTTAGTTAATGTAATTAATATATTAGATGTATTAATTATATTAAGTAATGCTTCACGAAATGATTTAACGGTTGTTAGTTAACCGTAAGACTCGTTATTAACTAAACGGGCTAACCAATTTAAGTGTAATGGACATGTTAATATTAGTAAAATCCCAAAACAAGCCCAAGAAACCCATGATGGGTTGGGTCGGCTGGATAGGTAAAAAGGGGTGGTGTTTGTGTTTGACTTGGAGTGCAAGATAGGTTTTTAGTATATAATAACCCTTTGGTTCATTATTTACTAATACTTGAAATCCTTAAAACTTTAACAAAAACTGATCCCCTCTCTTTGTGACTACAAACGATCGGCAACCCCTATGTTAATACAAATATCACATTAAAACGTTATTTATGTTTTACGTTTTTCTAAATTTTGTTAGTGACAATTATAAACTTAGTTTACGCAAACTATAATTTCAACTTACCATTTATATCACTAAAGTATGAATAAATGGCTATCTAATATTCTGGTAATGATCAAATGAACACAACTTCTATTTACAAGTATTTTATACGAATGCACATTTCGTAAAATGCCTACTAATAAATATATACTTTTATGTGTACAAGTAAACTAATCACTTTTCTCATACAAACATTATAGTTTACTTAAACTTGACAAAATATATTTTTATTTTGACAAAATAATCAAGTAGACATTTTATTTTAGGGCTATTAGCACGAAAAGTCATCATACTTGTCACTTTTTGTCATTGTGTGTAACGTCATTTTTTCCAAGACACCAACCTTTTGAATTCGTGTTATTATGTGTATCCATTTTGGCATCGTTAGTCCTTTATACTAACGGCCATTAGTAAATAACTTAAAATTTCATTATCTTACGTTTTCATACGTTTTCATATTTTTTTGTCTGTTTTTATACGTTTTCGTTCGCTTTCTAACGTTTTCATCCGTTTTTATACGTTTTCTTCCGTTTTCTTACGTTTTTATATGTTTTCGCCCGTTTTTATATGTTTTTATACGTTTCATCCGTTTTGTCCATTTTTATACATTTTCACCTGTTTCTTACGTTTTTGTCCGTTTTTATACATTTTCGTTCGCTTTTATATGTTTTCTTACATTGCATACGTTTTCATCCGTTTTATACGCTTTCTTATGTTTTTATCTGTTTTTATACGTTTTCGTCCATTTTATACGTTTTCATCCATTCTATACGTTTTTGTCCGTTTTTATACGTTTTCATCCGTTTTTGTCTTTTTTTTTATACATTTTTGCATGATTTCTTGCATCTTTGTCCGTTTTTAGAAAAACGGATAAAAATGTAAGAAATCATGTGTAAATGTATAAAAACAGACAAAAATGGATGAAAACGTATAAAAACTTATAAAACGAATGAAAACATTCAAAAACAGACGAAAACGTATAAAAATGGATGAAAACGTGCAAAAATGGACGAAAATGTATAAAAACGGATGAAAATGTAAGAAAATGTATGAAAACGAAAGAAAATGTATGAAAACGTAAGATAACAAAATTTTAAGTTATTTACTAACGGTCGTTATTATAAAGGACTAACGATGTCAAACTGGATACACACAATATCACGAATTCAAAAGGTTGGTGTTAAGTTGAAAAAAAAAGACGCTACACACAATGACAAAAAATGGCAAGTATGATGACTTTTCGTGCTAATAACCCTTTATTTTACAAGGTATACTTACATTTTTAATATACACGTTTACTTTCTTTTTAAGTAAATCAAAATGGTTATTTACCCCCATGACATAAAGTTAGAGTTAACTTTCGTGATTAGTCACATCAAAAGATATTTTCAGATATGGAAAGATCCTAGGTTGATTTTGTTTAGATTTTTGAAATATTTTTACACAAGTTCCATGAGAGATTTTCCTGTCAGTACTCGGCGGTACCCTTTGGTACAGCGGGCTGTACCCTTCAAAAGGTATCACCGGATCCGCTGTTCTGACAGACTAAATGGCTATAAATAGCGGCCATTTGATCTCACTTAAACTCATCCTTTGCACAAACAAACATGTATATTCTCTCACTTATTTCATACTCAGCTTATAGTTATTCCCACATATTAACATATTCATTTTAGTGATTCTACACGAACCATCTTATTAGCAAAGAGATCATCATCATCATTCAAGTCTACAAAGCTTCAAGTTTTGTTACTAGTCTTTACATTGTACGTTGTATTGTATATTGTTCATCATTATACACCATCATTGTATCAAACCACCATAAACCTTGTAGTGTGATTGATTAGTATTTTAGTCCTCAAAATGCGTAGTGTGATGGGAGTAATTGTACCCGAGAAAGAACTCGACATTTAGCTTAGTTTCAAAAATAGTGTATAAGAGACGTTTAAGGTTTTCTCTGCCGGATAAGGGAGCTTGTTGACTAGTGAAAGGATACTCTCGGGTTGGATACTCGGGAAGTGGAGTAGGGCAAGGAAAAGAAGTCCTTATAGGCCGAACAACTATAAATCCTCATGTCGTGGTTTGATCGTTCTATCTTTACTTTAGTTTACATCTTGCATTTACATTATTATTTGTTTGTCTATAACTATACTTCATATCAAAGATTCGAAAGAAAACAAATTTAAATTGGAAAAACTATTCAACCACCCTTCTAGTTTTCCATACCCTAGATCTTTAGGGTTTCGATCACCAATTCAAGAACAAAGCCAAGTAGCCTCGTTTGTTCAATCGTGAAGCAAGTACTAGCATCCTAACGTCCTCGCTATAACGTGTAGTGTATGCTACAAGAGAGATCAACTCATTATAGTTGATATTGTGTTTCGATTCAAGAACAATACTCGTCTTAGTAATTCGAGTATTAAAGGTTAGTACTTTAGGCAGTTTTATGTGTTAATTCATAATCATCAAACTAGATCCATCTGATGCGTACTCGTGGTGATAATGGTTATTAGTTTGCACCCACCATCTAATTCCGAAGAATGTATCAGAGTTGAGGTCCCTTTCTGAACCAGGATTGGTATCAGGTGTTTTTGTCGGTTGCACTTAAACATCTGAACCTGTTCAAGTATGGCATAATGTTTTTGGCAAACATGACTTTGATGCACATGTCTATCTCTTAGAAAAATATAAGTTGCTTTTCATAATTTCTCAGTTCCTTTATTGTAATAAAATAGGAAAATCAAAATAACATAGTAAAAGTATTTGATTTACTTTACAAGAACAAAAAAATTATAAAAGGTTCAGAAACTTCAAAACTGATGAAAATACAGGAATAGGAGAAAGAGTTTACCAGCTAGCATGATCAGGAAGTAATAGAACAATTCAAACAACTACTTAATCCAAAATTAATACTGTATTTTTATGTTTTCTACCATTTTTCAAGAAAATAGTCGTTATATAGTTGTAAGGATGTGTAATATATATGTCATTATATAAACCACGAGATCGATACTAAAAAAGCAAAAGGTATAATCAGACCAAAAAAGCCGTTATGAGCAATATATCCTTGTTACAAAAAAAACTATGCTTCTTTGATCGAGAAAAGCCAGGCTATTCTGAAAAGGACTACATACACTCCTAACCGAACATTTTAGAAATCGAGCTTCCAGGGTGGAGCTTTATCCATACGATCAATCTAGATCGTGTTCATGACTATATTTGGCTTTGAAGACTTGACAATGTTGTTGAGGTAAAGAAACATGATATATAATAATAACATGTATGACACCACAGAGTACACAGTGGAAGACTTTATATAATAGTAAATTAATTAACCGAAAAATAAAGCGTAAACATACCTTTTCCAAATTGCAAGAACTTCTTCAATCAAGAACCCTAATTAGGGTTTATGTGGTTTAACGAATTGACCCTTTATGGGATTCCATAGTTTCGCCAAAACAAGCCCAAAGAGGGTTCCTAAACCTTCTCTGGCTTGTTAACTTTTCTTCATATCCTGTTGACATTTAACGATCGATAGTCACTTCCGATAAGTACTTATCGCTCGTTAAGTCGTTTATTGTTAATTTAATAATTAAACATAATATTTTATATTAATTATTTAAACATGGAGTCTCATACGTAAAGTGTGCAATCCGTGGTCTCGAAGTTCGAATCCATCATACACATATTAAATATATCCATAAACCAACAGCTCCCACTGGATATATCTTAGTATGCGTAATGACATTGGTTAACATCTACCAACACGCCAATGACCCCGAACAACTCGAGTATGGTTTCTGGAAAACCTTTTGATGATTCATCATCATACTTATCCTTTGTTTCTAATACCATGTTAATAAGAATATGGATCTCACTTATTTCTAAATTAACTATTTTGTTTATCGCTTTATATGATTGATCAAGATTACCAATTCTTCCGAACATATTCCGAAGACCTTGGGCATGGCCATACAAACATCTTGACAACCCTACGAGGGCCCAAAGAAGATTATACTTCAAAATTAATTTGAAGGAAACAAATCCTGTTTTGACTACGAGTAGAATTCATAAAATTCGCAACACTTAAAACAACCCTTATAACTACCATTACGTATAGCGTTAGATTGCTTCACGTAAATGCACTACATCCATGACATGTCTCGGTATCTAAAGTCAGAGGATAAATATTCATGATGTACTTAATGACTAAGATCCATAAAGTACTATCATGTGGTTAGGATAAGTCCTATACTCAATCTATTGAATATCATTTGAAATTAGTCATGCTACACATCAATATACTTTCAAGTATATTATAACTAATACTCATATTTGTCTTAATTCAATATCATTCCCATGTTATTGATCGACAATGGACTATTTAGAATAACTTAAGTTATTCAAGGATTTAAACATGCAAATACAGGACACAATATTATAAATGAAAGTAGACGTATAAAATACTTTAATTCATTATAAATAATAATTTTTTAACATCCTTTATCCAAATACTAAATAGATGAATGCATGATAATTCTTAGTTAATGAATTTTTGCTTCAAGTCATGATAATCATACTTGTTGACAGGGCATAATTTCAACTAAATTTGATCTATAGGAATTTTGAGAAACTTATTTCAAGAATTCAATAAGTGAATTTCTTGTATGTGTTTACATATCTTAATATTGTCATAACATTCCACAAGGTGTGTGACAACTGAACCACCTTTTATGACAATCATCTTTCAAAACTTTTAAAGATTAAAGTATTCTTTATTCTTTAATGTATAATGCAACTATACTCTTAGTTGAGCATAACTAGTCAACATGGTCATCACCAAGGATACCATGACTAGAATTGAGTGTCATGTCAATTATAATAGCATCATTGTGTACAACCAACAATATGCTCTTTCAAACATCCGTAAATTTTGAATTTTTATTTGTTTGGTGTCATCCAAACCTCAAGTTTGTTGACTACGACAATTACACAATAATTGTTGTATAGAATTTGGGAGCAACTCCAGGCTGAGGAATGCAATTCTAAATCTAAACATAAATATTACAATGTTGTTAAATCATCTTGTAATCAAGCATGATACAACAACCTTATATATAACATGATGTTCATGATGAATCTTCAAGTTAGACTTTAAGATCTCATTCATATTCTATCTTGTCAAAGCTATGTATTCATCATGTTCTATTAGACTCATTTATTTATCGCATATGTTTATAATAATAAACATATATTCTAAGGTTGTATGTCTTATTTCCAAATCTTACAAACGAATTTTCATTCCCAACTAAAATTTAATTTAGGTGGAATGTAGTTGCCCATACAATATATAAGATTTAAGAAAATAATACTCCCACTAGCTTTTAGGAATACTTATGAGCTATCTTATTTTAATTATTAAATCAAAACTTGAATTTAATATTAAACATAAGAGTCATCTCTAGATGCATGCATATATCCATTCATGGATTCTTGCGCTTGTACATATTCAAAGATTATTTGAATTCATAAAACCACTTTGTATTACTTATCGTCCTCAAAAGTAATTCCACAACAAAGAGTTTTGATATTCATAGTCAAATTTTCATATCAATAAAACCAAGTATGACAATTATAATCTTTATACTTCTATTTAATTTATCTAGGAAATAATATTCAATCATAGTTAATTGCTTAAGTATGATTAATATTATTATCACTAGACATGCATTAAATACGTGTACAATATTGTCCACATGATTTCTACTCAAAGATTTAAACTACTAGGGTTTCCATTCTTTGAAAAAACTCATTAAGATAAACCAAGTATCTAAAGTTGATTATCTTTATGGACAACATCTCTACATTCATAGTATGATTGATTTACCACAATTCAACATTTGGTAAATTCATCATTATGATTAACAGGCTTATCATGATCCTGTAACTCATAGTCCTCAGCATATTAAATATCTGAGATATCCTTACGGATCTATGAATGACAATTCCATCATATTAAGGTCTATCATTTACATGTTTAGCCTCATCATGATATTTGCTAGTGCATTTTAGAAGATTATGTATTTTGTAATTTAATCTTTCAAGATCTAAACATGATATATAATTGTTGAGGTAAAGAAACATGATATATAATAGAGTAAATTACTAAAATCGTCCTTGTGGTTTGCTATAAATTACGGATCTTGTCCCTGTGGTTTTTTTTAGCTGGTTTCGTCCCTATGGTTTACAAATATTACGGATCTAGTACATATCTTGACCCGGGGTTAAAAAAGGACCTCCAATGCAGCGTCTTTCTAACTATAGGGGCTAACTTTATAAAATTGTGATTTCCCTCTCATTTTATAGGGTTTTGTGATTTCCCTCCACTTATTTTAACTTTATAAGGTAGACCAAATTAGAAACACAAACACAAAATCAGAAACACAAACACACACAATCACAAGCACGCACAAACACAAAATAAGAAACACAAGAACACATAATGGTTTGTTGTCCTAGATGTCAAGCTCCCTCGATTGTCCGCACTTCATGGACTCTTACTAATCCAGGAAGGAGGTTCTACTGTTGTTCAAGAGGTTGTGGGTTTATAGATTGGTTTGACCCAGAAATGTGTCCAAGAGCCGTGCAAATTATACCCGAATTATTAAGATCTATGAACGATCTTCGTGCAACAGTTGATGATCAAGCAAAACAAGCTAGAAGATTGAAGTTTATTTTAGGTGTTAGTTGGTTATTTTTTGTGGTTTATTTGATTAAAAGAATTCGAAATGGTTATGTTTAGGTTCCATACATCTGTGGTATGGTATTTGCAAAATGGAATGGTTATGTTTAGTTAATGGTATGGTTATGTTGCGTTGTAATGAAATGGTCATCTTTTAAGCATTGTTTCAACTGTGGTTGTAATGGTAATGGTTATGTCAAGTTGGTGAATGGTAATGTTAATGGTATTTGTTATGTTTTGCTTTGTTTTGTACAAATGGTTATGTTGAATGAAAACATAAAAGACTTAAAAGTATGAAATGGCAATCTTTTAAGCATTGTTTTGTACAAATGGTATTTGTTCACACAAAAGACCAAAAACATACACTAAGGATAAATGAACCACTAGTACAATCTACCAAGTGCGTAATTAAAACCATACACAAAAGACTTAAAAGTTTAGTCAAAATGCATCTATTAAGTGCAAAATTCATAGTTGTTCAAAAGGCATACACAACAAGACCATCGCTTCATGACAAACTTACACAAGATAGTAACCAAAATGCACAAGATAGTTTGATGACAAACGTGTTGATATCACGCTTGATGACAAACTTACACAGCATGATTCTACACTAAGACTAATACTTAGACTAATATTACCAAAGTTTGGACACCAACTATCAAAGTTTGGTCAAAATAATTACACTAGATAATACCATCACTAGACAACAACCTTTTCCTTACCCTTGGTCTTTGCAGCCTTGTTTGCAGCAGCATTATATCTACTAGATGATCTTGTGTTTGCAGATGGTGAATCCTGTATGACAATCCCTTGAGATGGTCTTGTCACGGGTGATTTTGGGGTAGGTTGAGTAGGTTTTGTTGATGTCTTGCTCTTCTTGTTGCCTCGCAGTTGATTCTTTGTCTTTGTCAGCGGTCCCACTTCGATCTCTTGCTCTTTTGTTGCCAACACTAGTTTTTCCTCCCAACTTACATCCTTTTGTATGACCTTCATTGTGTCCAAGTTCCTTGCATAACACACATCTAATGATTTTTCCGACCCTAGTTAACTTTCCACCGCTTAAATATTTCTTCAACTTCGCTTACACTTTTCTTCCTCTTTTTGTGGTCTCGCCTACTTGTGGATGATGCAGGGAGGAAGCAATATGATTGAGCATTATATTTTGGCCAATGCTCGTCCATTGACACAAGCAATCTTGTAGCTATACATTTTTTTCCAAGTGTTGAGCCAATAGCATGAGTGAACCCATGTTTCGGTATACCAACTACCATTCCATTGCTCCCCATGTCATTAATAGTCGCACAAGATGCTGCAAGGCATTCCTGATTAACTCCCACCTCCCATGCACACACCTTATCCTCATATTGACCACACACTAATCTCCCAAGGTCCACCGACTTGATATTGATCTTCCATTCCATTCAACCTAATGAACATGTAAACTCAGATAAACTAAACTAAACTAAACTATACATACATATACATGAATATACAGGTATAAAGATAAATTAAAAAGTATACCTTATATTGAGCAGCTTCATCCTTGATTTTATTAAATAGTATGCTTGCATTTGGGGTAAGAGGTCCATCACACTTATCAATCACCTTTTGCACATTCACAATCTTTTTCATCAAATATTGCCTAATGTACTCTAAGCAAGTGACTATTGGCTTATCCCTTGCATCTAGCAATTGCCTATTTAGTACCTCACACATGTTGTTCAAAAGCACATCACAATGTGCTCTCCCTGGAATAATATTAACAGTATTATGTTCCATACTATCTAAACTGAAGTGTATAAAGTAAACTGTATATGTTCCATCTTTGTTCAATACTATATAAAATTAAGTGTATAAAGTAAAGTGTATAAAATTGAACCATAAGCTTACCAGAGAAGTGTGACCTAGACCAGTGCTCTGCTGGAATTTTGTTCAACCATTCATAAGCATCTTTGTTTATCTTCTTCAAGTCTTCCATGTGCTTTTTGAAAGTCAGAATTGTTGTTGCAAGAGTGAGACTTCCATAAGGCATCCTTATATAACCGACCCTCCACCGCAACTTCATGTTCTCATGTATATGCTTTAGACAGAATCTATGCTCAAAGACTAGGAAAATGGCCTCTAATACTTTGTATTATTCCCATAAGCGATAAGTAATGAATTTAACTAAACGATAAGTAACATAAAAACTACAAATGTAAGACATACCTTTTGCTTATCGATATGAATGTGAAATTGGAATGAGGTCAAATCCAGATCATCCCTTAGGTAATCTAGAAACCACATCCGTGAATCTTTGTTTCAGCTTCAACCACACCATAAGCCACTGGATATGTTCCATTGTTACAATCCACACCAACTGCTGTTAAGATTTGACCTGGCCAAGGTCCAGACATAAAACATCCATCCAGACCCAACAACTCTATATTTCCTGCCTTAAACCCTTTCTTCAAAGCTCCTAGGCAAACATATATCCTCTTGAATTGTCTATACTTACTCTTTGGATAAGTTGGTTTTTCCAATTCTAGCTTAACAGTTGTGTCTGGGTTGGTTTTTTTGAGTTCTAAAATATAATCCTTTAACAGTGCATACTGATGCCCATAATCACCATCCACCTTCTCCTTTGCTAACTGTTTTGCCCTATAAGTTTTCATTTTGGAAAACCCCATCTCATTTTTTTGGGTTGGTCTCTAAGTGCGATGTGGGGATTTCGTGGTTAGGAATTATTGTATTTTCTACATCTTTTGATAAGAAGGTGGTCAGCACTTTTAACCGACCTAGAATGAAGACAAGTATGGGTTTCATTGAAGGTCTTGACACTCCATGTCTCTTCTTGGGTTCCTTGGACACAAGTAAAATCCATGGACAATTTTGTTGATCCCGGACTATTGGCCCATCAACGAGCCCACTTGCATTTGAGACCTCATTTGACTCTTGATGTCTTTAAAAGCGGTGTTTGACCTCTACATATAGCTCGACCCTATTCTTGTCATTTTGGTAACATACAACTGTCTCCTTTGCTCTAATCGCTAATTTAGAAACCATTTCTAACACAGTCCATTTGTCACCAAATTTTACGCCAACATAGAAACCTTCCTTTGACGTGTTTTGCTAACTTTCTTAGTGCTCTGTTTCTACCACTTCTAAATCACCCTCACAACGATGCACTATCAAAGTCATCAATGTCTAAATCTTCTTCTTCTAAATCGCTTCTCCTTCACACTCAACATTGCTATCAAATTTCTTGTTAAAAGCCTCCATATCAACCTCAACATCCTCAAACATGTTGTCCTTGTCAACCAAAACCTCATCATCATCTCCTTTATTTAACCCACTGATCGACCCCTTCATTATACCCAATGTTAGGATAAAGGGATCAAAGTCCTCCATATCTAAGTCAGTTGGCAAAGTCCTAGGCTCAGCTTCTCCTAAAAGTAACACACTTGATTGTCCCATTTCAGTATTAGCATGTTCTTTCTCAGTCACAACACAATCATCAACATTCTCATGGTCAAAGGGATCACCACCAGGCCATTCCTCAAAATTTAACACTTTTTGTGCAAGTGCTTTCTTAGTCAGTTTCTTAACAAACTTCTTCTTAGGTTTTTTTATAGTTTTTTTCATAGGTTTTTTCTTAGAAGGCAAGGGGTTTGACATAGGTTCTGCTACTTCCACCTCAAACATATTAGTCTTACTTTGAGGTTGTGACATGGGAGCATCTAAAACTGACACCCAAAATTCAGTGAACACCTCAATCACTTTCAATGAACCAATATGCTTAACCATCTCTATAACATCACTATCTGTTACTAGGGGTTTAAGTCCTTCATCTAAACTAGTGTTAGGAATTCTAAAATGATAAAAGATAACTTCATTTTTATAACCTACCAAGCCTAACATGTCACTAATTTCATGGACTGACCATTCATCAGCATCAACCCAATCAAACAATCTAACCTTACCATTCATGTAGCGTCTTTCAACACCCATTGTAAAAAACCCGCCATGGTTTAACTTCAAAGTGAAAATAGTTGGGTTTTTTGATCCTGTTTAAATGAACAAAGATATAAGAGTAAATTATTACATTGCATTCATAATAACCATAGGCAATTGCTAAATTAATATGTACCATATTCTTTAGCGTGTTCAAAAGATGTTCTGGTTGTCTAACGCCGCATTTCTTGGAATCGCCCATCATAGAAATGTTTTTGTGTGTTGAAATTAGAGGGTTTGTGTTTGTGATTCTTGAAATTAGAGGATTTGTATATAATAATAACATGTATGACACCACAGAGTACACAATGGAAGACTTCATATAATAGTAAATTAATTAACCGAAAATAAAGCGTAAACATACCTTTTCCAAATTGCAAGAACTTCTTCAATCAAGAATTCTAATTAGGGTTTATGTGGTTTAACGAATTGACCCTCACCGTTTTTCAATTCAAACCAATTGATGTAACAATAGTGTGTACACCACGTTTTTGTACACACGTACTATTAGCGATTCGATGCGAATGCTATTTCTTGATCACAATAGATTAACCAAACACCTTTGTTATGCTCAAGGTCACTCGCAAATCCCTTACATGGGGTTTTACTCGTCGACCTAAGAACAAGAAGGAAGAAAGAAGAAGTTTGGCTTTCTATTGAAATCTAGTGTACCAAAGGATGAATACATGAGGATGTATTTATAGCCTTATGGTAGATGTCAAGATTACTATGGTTTCCGATGTGGGATTCTATAGTTTCGGCAAAAAACAAGCCCAAAAGAGGGTTCCTATAACCTTCTCTTGGCTTGTTAACTTTTCTTCATATATCCCATTGACATTTAACGATGATAGTCACTTCCGATAAGTACTTATCGCTCGGTTAAGTCGTTTATTGTGAATTTAATAATTAAACATAATATTTTATATTAATTATTTAAATATCGAGTCTCATACGTAAAGTGTGTAATCTCGTGATTTTGAGTTTAAATCCGATCATACACATATTAAATATATCCATAAACTAACAAATGCTTTGAGCTATGACAATATGCATGGATGATGATGGATATATAGGGTACAAGATCAGTCAATTTTGCATAAATAACCAGTATAATAATATGATTTAAAGACTATCAGCATTCAAGTTGCTCAAAATGAACACAATAGTAATATAATATTAAAATTTCACTGATTCAATAAAATAAGATTCATAAAGTGCCACAGGACAACTTTTTCGTCGTTGAACGAATAAAAAATAGAACAAAATCTATCCGATGCACCGTTCATACGACGTAAACAGCAATCTTTTCCTAGAATTTTTAATGACCCTATTTTTCATTTAACATAAAGCACGAAAAAAAGATAAGTACCAGTAGGAATTGGAATAATATATAGTCGAGTAACGCCATATATATCTTCTTATGCATACTAGTAACGCGTGATTCTGATTAAATAATCATGACATGTATCATGCAGGAACTTGCAAACCACTAGGGTGGTTACGGACCTCACTTGTAACATTTTCCGCTCCGTTGACATCCCTTTTCTTTCCCCAATCATGAAGCCTTAGATGAAGCTCGGCCGCAGCGATCAAAAAGTACACTGTCTGTATTGGCGTCAATATTTCAATAACGGCCTTCAACGTCTCCAATCTCAAATCATCCGCCATATGTAACAAGTCCTCCAAACCATCCTTCTTCGAGTCCAACGTTGATTCAATCTTTTCTCATTATTGTCCTCATTGCCAACGCCACCATTCTCATTCCTAATCATTTCTGAAACCGCGTTTGAAAGCTCGACCATGGACTTATCCGCAATAGTTTCTTGCTGTTTCGCCATTTTTTCACTTAAAAGTCGTTCCTCGTGAATGGTTTTCTTTTGCAACTCATCTATTCGTGCTATCTGACCATGTCCAAGATCACCTAGATCTCCAGTGGTTAATCCACGAATGAGATCTCCGATTTTTTCCTCAAACTGAATACCTGATTTTGAATACAGCAAATGAATAGCTAACGTGGGACGCCACCCTCCAATCCATAGAAACGCGTCCTCTAACTTGCTTCTCCATGTAGGAGTAAGCATAGAAATTGCATCTTTTTCTTCCCATTTGGATTTAGCTTGGTAATATTGCTCGTAATGTCTTACAACTCTTTCTATCAATGGAACTAAAACCGAGTCGTCGTTTTCATTAGTGTCGTGGCTCCTAGCAGCCGATACAAGCTCTTCCAAGTTTGAATTCTGTTCGCAGATCCAACGTTCGAAGAATCTATGGAATGTTTCACGTTGAGGGTTGTTGGTACTATGCATTATTGGTTGTGCCTTGAAAGCTTTGCTTTTAGGACAAAGAGACATGGCAAGAAATAATTGAGTAGAATGAATTTGTTTATTTGTAAGTTGTAACAGATTAATTGCAAGTTGCAAAAAACAGAAGGTTGAATTTAAGGATGCAACTTGAATGTTTATATGCATGCATCTGTCATTTAAAAAAATTAAAAAATATGCATGCATCTTGTAATATATACACAGAAACCATGGGCGAATATGTAACCTAGTAAAGTTTAACAGGTTGGATCCCTCCGTTTTTTGTTTTTTGTTTCAAGGTTTTTGTACATGCAAGTTTTTATATTCTCATGATATTATGTCACTAAACTTTGATTCATTGCTTTTGGCTACTCAAGAACTTACCAAAATTGCTTACGTAACCAAGAATATTGCATATGAGGGCAACTAAATCAATTATTTTAAGTTTATATAGTAATTACAAAATTCCTTCTCATAGTCTCATCACTAGTAAGGATATATTTGCTTGACATAATTTCACTGTTTTTATTAGACTTTGATCTCTTTTCATTTGTGTCAATAAGTTCAAACAGTGATGGTTTAAAAAGTATACACTAACAAAGTTTCCTTCTTACTCTAATATTTATAAGCATGCTATGTCCAAAAAAAAAAAAAAAAATGATGTGCCAAGAGCGCTTGTACAACCAAATAGATTCCTGATTTTTTATAATTAGACAAGTAATCTAGAGGCTGCAGATTCTGGTTTGGAGACTCTAATGGAGAACAAGCGATCTCACGTGCTTGGGACTGATGTTGGTATAGGTGTTAGCGGTTTTGGGGCTGCGCCAAAAATATTTGAAAAGTGGTATAGACGTTGCAGAATCAGATTTCGGCTGCAATGGAGACTATAAACGAGTACAAACTACAAAAACAACCATGTCATCCGTTATGGGATCATACGAGCATGTTATGGTTTGCACCCAGTGTGTGCAAAGTGATGTTCTTAGGTAACACGCGAACTAGGTAAACGTTGATTCGGGTAAGAAAAAGTTAACTTTCGTGTTCGTGAAAATAATGAGCCTGAGAGTAACGATAATTAATGATGTTGAAATACCCACGTCATCTGTTATGGAAGCTAATCAGAGGTTCATGAACAAACTATGTACGTATTTTATTCGCAAAACAGTGGCGATACCCGTGGTTTAAAAATATGTGTTGCATATATCAATAAAGTTTGGCATCGAGAATGCTATAAATGAACCCAAAAGGTCTCTTCGATTTTAAATTCTTATCAACAATAGGTATATGGAAGAGTGTCGGAAAATGGACCTTGGATTGTTTGTAAATACGACGTATTGCCAGATTTTAATACGCCGTATACCTTCAATTCGTGACTTCATTGGACTGGGGATAAGATCTTCTTTACGGCGTATGACTAGAGTTACATACGTCGCCCTTTAGTTGACTTGGGCTTTGACTGGAAGAGCTTATATATGACGTATTCTCAGAGTAAAATACGTCATATTCGTCTGATTACGATCTTCATGAATTCTTATAAGTAACTTATTCGGCGTATCACTAGAATGTGGATACGCCGTATGCTCTTGCTAGACTTGTGCATTTCTTCCAATTTAGCTTCAACTTCCGTCGTCTTACGTGTCTTATCTAATATTGCTCAATAATTACTGAAAATCACACACATAAGCAATTAAGTAACGATTCTCATGTAAAAGTATAATAAACGAGCAATATACATGGAATAAATAATACATAAATATATTACTTATTTGATCACATCACTTACCATTACCCAACTTATAGAATATATGATGTTTTATTTTCTCTCTTATGTTCAACAAATTTTTCCATCCAATACTACTATTACTCTCCGATGGTATTTCCCAAATGTTTCTCCCTTTTAGCTTTTCCAGATTGATCCACTTAACCCATAGGGTATTCTTTTTAGCAACCACATTCCAAAGATGTTTCATTATTAAAACTTCATTCCAGATTTGCAAGTTCTTTAATCCTAACCAACCCTGATATTTAGGCTTACAAATAATATCCCATGACACTTTTGCTTTCCCTTTGGTCAAATCCCCTTGGCACCATAAAAATGCTTTTAACAACTTGTTAATTTCTCTTATGACAGTCTTAGGAAGTAGAAAACCTGAAGCCTAATATATTTGCATTGCAGATTGAATAGAAGCAATGAGTTGCAATTTCCCAAGAAAGTCCCCAGTTTCTCAAATCACTGACCTTAGCTTTCACTTTCTCCACTAATGGCTTAGAACCCTCATCCTCTTTAATATTCTTTTTAATAAGCACAGTAAAAACTTTCATGACTAGTGTGAACAATTAAAATACCACACTCTGTCACCATTTACGCTAATGGAAAATTTAGTGATTGTGACACAAGCCATTATCCAATTGACCATTTTACTATGATAACTAAACTTGTCTAATGTAACTTTGATGAAATCCTAAACAATGGTATCATAGGCTTTTTGAGGTCAATCTTAAAAAAAACATTTTTTCACTTTATGTTTCATATTATACCCTATAAACAATTCTTGTGCCATAAGATATTGTCTTTAATTTGCCTCCCAACAATGAAGGCACTTTGATTCTTGTTTAATAAGTTTCCTAGAACCACTTTAATTCTATTGGTCATTATCTTGCTAATACATTTATACAAGACATTACAACAAGTTATTGGCCTAAAGTTTGATACTTTTTTGGGAGTAGGAATTTTAGGTACAAGTGAAATCAAGGTAGCTTTTACCTCACCAAATAGCCTACCCGTCATGAAAAACTCTTAAATTACCTTGCATACCTCATTCCCAACTATACTCCAGCTACTTTATAGAATTTAGAAGTAAACTTATCTGGACCAAGTGCTTTAGAGTCATCAATATCAAACATAACTTTTATTTCATCCTCACTCACTCGTCTAACGATCCTTTCAGCTTCTTGTTGGAATCACGTGTAACTACTATCAAGTGTCGGTCATTAAGTTTGTAATAGGTTGCTTATTAAGCTTATATGTTTGTATTTAGAGCTAGGCTTATGCAGTAAGCCCATAGGCCTATGCAAAGGCCCAAACGTGTAAGGAAGGGACTAGAATGTGTAGCCCTAGCTCCCTTGCCTATAAATACTCTTGTAACCCTCTTAGGAGGGTGTTGGTTCTTTTCATTTTATGCATAAACCTTTCTTATTATTGTGTGTGAAGAATCCGACCATATCTTTCCCTTTCTCTCATCATTCTTACGTTTAACATACTTTTGTTATCATCTCATGGTGACCTAAAAGTGGTATCAATCGCCAAATAGGTTTTTGGAACGTGTTTTGGTTTAGTTTTTTGGTTTACGTATTAGTTTCTTCTCGTTCATCACCTTTCTTACGCGTAAACTTTGGTTTTATCACTCAAATATTGAAGCTTGGAAATTTTTAAGGTTACTATAGTGTTTAGAATCTTAGTTTTGGAAAAAAAAAAGTTTGGAACTTTACGTGTTTTGAATCGCTTTTCACTCGTTTATTAGTTATCACCAAGTTTTACGAATAAGCTCAAATTTCACTTTAGGTGTTAAGGTTTAAAACTTTCTTGTTATTTAAGTGTTAGTGAAGCTATTTCATCAAAAGAAACAAGTGTACAACGCGTTTTAGAGCTTAAAAAATCATTTTGGTGATTTCTGGTTGGTTTACGAATAAGCATAAACCCTCTTTTTACAAGTAAGAAAAACCCTTATCTTACGGGTAAGCAAACCCTGATCTTACGAATAAGGAAACACTAATCTTACTAATAAGCCTCTGAGCTGTTGGTGTATATTAGTCCCAAAGCGGTGAAGATAATCAATTCGGTGATGTGCAACTCTTGATGAAACAAACAAAGCTGTTAGTAGTAATAGATACCACTTGGTGGTTACTGGATATCACTTGGAATCGTGTGATCACTTTCCAAAGTAAACTATTCGACCCTAATGCCCGGGTATCACGAATATCTACTTGGGATAAGACCAAATGCGATTAGAAATTAGGCACAATTCTTTAACCCTTGCGCTTATAAGTGTTATGTGTTTTCGTGTGTTCTTCATGCATGTTCGGATCTCTATTTAAAGGAGGTTACTCTTGACCGTTCAATGGAATTATGAGTATTAATCGGCCCATTAATAGCCTCATAATCATCCCCATTATAGCCGTTAGTGGTTACATGACCAATTAAGCGTGGTCATAATGATGCGGTTATAATCGTCATTTATCATTCATAGTGCTTTCGGTGGTTACCTTGCTTGATTGAAACGCCGCGCTTGATGTAAACACAACTTGATGAGATACCACCGGTGGAAACATCGATCTCTTGAAATCTTGCTTGGTGGAAACACCGATAATCGGTGTTAACCACAACGATACTTTTACCAAGCACTACCAATACATACCACTATTAGAGTCGGGGTGTTCATGGACCTTATGGGTGTACACTCGTACCTCTAACCCATTACAAGGTGTGAACCATCCCACAAGTGCACTAAATTTTCCAATAATCCTCCCAATTTAGTTCACTCCTTTTGCATGTAAAATAAACATCAAGCAAAACATGTGCATAAGCGAAAATGTCACGAGGATTGAATTTCCATCTTAGTAATTACGTTCAAATATTCGAGAATCGGGGTGTTCTAAGAATTGAACCCTTTAACCCATTTGAATACACGAAGATAACTACACAAGTTTTCAAACACTTAAAAGCTCGACACTATACAAGCCATGTGTCCATATCCAAATTCATAAATGTTGTAAAAGCTAAAAGTCCAAAAGCTTCACAGCGGCAAAACTTCAACATTTACATAGGTGGTTCCTCTTTAGTCATGCTCACGCCAAGCACTTTTCAAAGAAAATATAACCATTAAGAGTAAAGACTTCATCCTCCTTTCAATGAGTTACGAGCACAACCTTGGGATGTAAATAAAACATGTGCTCCAGTCCACCGAATGTTCGACTTTCCACATTGAACTCGGCTCCTAAGTTTCCTCGGGAGGAGTTGGGTGTCCTAACATTCGGTGACTAAGTTGGACTTAAACCCATCCCTTTAGCGGACTTTATAACCAAGTCTCTAGCGGACCCTTCGTCAGTGATCGGCTAAGTTACATTGAGATCTCACAAACTCTATAGATACCACCCCATTCATGATAAGCTCACGAATCATGCTATGTCCGACACCTAAGTGTCTAGACTTACCATTATACATCGGCTATAAGCCTTAGCCAATGTAGTTGCACTATCACACCGGATAGAAATAGGTGCTATAGGTTTAGCCATAATGGAATCTCAAGAAGCAAGTTTTCAACCATTCGACTTCTTTACCGGTATTGCTAGAGCCACAAATTGATTCCATTGTTGAGCGGTGATGCAAGTTTGTTTCTTGGATGCCCAAGAAATTGCACCTCCACCAAGTAGGAATACCCGACCATTTGGTAGGCAATTGTCTTGATGTTCTTGATCCAACTTGCATCGGTGTAACCTTCCAACAACGATGGGTAACGATATATGAGAGACTATAATCCATAGTTCTCTTGAATACTTGATACCCTTTGAGCGCTTGCGATGATGAGCACTAGGATTACTAGTATACCGCTCAATTTTCCCACCGCAAAACCAATATTAGGTCTTGTACAAGTCATGGCATACATCGGCATCCAATTACCTAGAATACTCAAGTTGAGATACTGACCTTGCCATGATTAGGCATCGACTTCTCACAGTATCCATAGGTGTACTCATTGAGTACAATCAAAGTAATTGAATTTCCTCGATACCTTCTCAATATAATGAGGCGAGAGATAGAAATTCTATTACTTTCATGTTTAATCCTTATACCAAGGATAACATCGGCCTCCCCATGTCTTTCATGGAGAACCTTGATGACAAAATTCCTTTGTCGGTCAACTGATTTTAGTCGGTGCCAAAGATCAACATGTCATCAACATATAGACAAATGATGACTCCTTTACCGATTCATCAAATTTGCTATATACACATTTGTCGACTTGGTTAAGAACATAACCACTAGACAAACCACTTCATCAAACTTTTGATGCCATTGTTAGGTGCTGCTTAAGTCCATAAAGAGACTTAATCGGTTTACACACCTTGTTTTCATTGCCGGCATGATGAAGCCACGAGGTTGGTTCATATAAACTTCCTCTTCCAATTCACCATTCAAGAAAGCTTTTTCACATCCATCGATGAATAACCAGTTGTGAATAGATGCCATAGCAATCGGCGAGTCTTATAGTCGTCTGAGCCACGGGGCATAAGTATCAAAATAGTCTATTCGACTTTTGTTTAAAGCCACTGAATGACTAGTCTAGCCTTGAACTTTCAATAGTTCCATCTACCTTCATTTTCCTTTTGAAAATCCATTTGCAACCAGAGGTTTGCAACCGGAGGTAGATCAACCAACACCAGTGTTGTTGCCCATGATGGAATCCATCTCATCATTGATTGCTTCTTTCGAAAGCAATATCACGGGACTTCATTGCTTCTTCAAATGTCTTGGGATCATCCTCAACAATGAAGCAATAGGAGTATTGATGCGAGACCTCATCCACAGTACCTTCAACTAAGTATAGTTGAAACTCGGTCCAAATGACTTTGGAGTCGACCCTTTTGCTCTTCACGAGCACAAGTTCGAGTTGTTGAACCACAACCTCATCGGGGACCACCGATGGTTCATCATCGAGGACCTCGATACACCGGTGTCATGAGTTCCATTAGAAATCCTCGACTTGGTCTAGGGGCGATGAGAATCTATTCTCATCAAAATCGCATCCATGATTCAATTATTGTGTTAAGCGAAACATGTTCATTAGGTTCAATAACATAGAACCTAAAAGCCTTGGAATGCTCGGCATATCCAACAAAGATGCGATCAATGCCTCTTTCACCCAAAGTCTTTGCTTTGGATCGTGAGTCTTACAACCCTCTACAACCCCAAACCTTGAGATAATTCGGGTTGGGTTTCTTTTAGTCCGAGTTCATAAGGGGTAACCTTGTTCCTTTTGTTGGGAACTCTATTTAGCAAATAACAAGTCGTTAACATAGCTTCACCCGGAACCCTTGACTCGATCTGAATAGGACAACATGGAATTAACCATCTCCTTGACACCTTGTTTTCCTTTCGAAATACCATTTCTTTGAGGAGTATATAAGGCGATCGTTTCATGGATTATTCCAACAGATGAAATCTTGAGTATCCATGTACTCACCTCCCTATCGATCCTTAATCTTTTGATTAAAGACCCAGTTGTAATTCAACTTGATTTTAAACACTTTGAATTTATCTAATGCTTCATCCTTGGTATGTAATAAATAGACATAACAAAATCTAGAAGCATCATCAATAAATGTCACAAAGTACTTCTTATTCCCCAAAGAAGGAGTGGCATGCAAATCACACATGTCACTGTGAATAAGCTCAAGATCTTAGTCTCACGACTAACACCACGAAAGGGTTTCTTGGTTATCTTGGTCAACATGCAAGTTTTACACTTTTCGGTGTCCATGTCAAAGCGAGGATTAAACCATCCTAGACATATCTTGCATTCTTTTATAGTGAACATGACCAAGTCTAGCATGCCAAAGGTTAGAATCACTCGATCATATGTGGTCACAAAAGTGAAATAACACCGTTAGTGGTAATATTAAGCTGAACATTTGATTACATAAATAACCAAAACCAATAAAAACACCACATTTAGAAAGAACAAATTTATCGATTCAATAACTTGTTTATATCCATGATTATTCAAAACACTACTTGAAACCAAGTTCTTCACGATATCGGGGACATGAATAACATTAAACAAAGTTACAATCTTTCGAGAACTAAACCTAAGATCTACACAACCACGACCATGCACCAAGGTCATTGACTCATTTCCCATGTGAAGAATAGAACCATCATTCGATGACTCATAAGTCTTGAACCGACTTCTATCTTTACACACATGAGCTGTTGCACGAGTCAACCCACCACGCAACATCATCATCCTGCACATAAAAGATTCGAGATACATATGTAACATAATAAATCGAAAAGACTTATTAAACATATTCGACCTTTCGGTGAGTTGGTGAACCACCACTCCACGAACCATTAGTGTCGATCCATTGGCTTTACCACCAACTTTAACACCCTTGCGGTCCCTTTTAATGTGACCGGTCTTGCCACATTTCCAACAAGTAGGTGTTGCCTTCTTGTTAGGATACGCCTTGTGTTATCATGAAATTTCGTTTGCCTTTGTTGTCATTGTACAGGTGGAGTTATTATGCTCCACCATATTGACAACAGATGGTCCAACAACATTGCCACTCTTTGGCTTGTCATTATCCCGCACCTTGAGAGATTCCTCAATGTGCGGATGAGCTATAACTCAACAAGAGTTAACTCCTCATTCATATGTTTCAAGGCATGCTTGAAATCTTTCCATGAAGGAGGAGTTTGTCAATGACACAAGAGACTTTGATAGCCTCATCCATGTTCATTTGGTGTTGTGTAAACCTTCTAAGTATTCCAAGAAGTTCATTGTATTGTTCCATAAGCGGTCTTGAATCGGTCATTTTGTAATTTGTGAAATTACTAACAAGGAACTTCTTACTTGATGCATCCTCGACCATATATTTGGCATCCAAGGAATCCACAGTTCTTTGGAAGATTCAAAGTTCGATAAATATCAAACAAAGAATCGACATACCATTGAATAAGACCTCTGCATATGTAGTCATCATTCTCCCACTTGCTCCTCCTCCCGATCCGCTCCACGGTAGCATCATCACCATCATCGGGAATTGGAGTAGTCGGCACATAGACCACACTCATGCTTGACGGCAAGAAGTGCATCTTCTTCGCCACCTCCTAAAGTCCACCCTTCAAACTTGTCCGACAGCAAAGTTTGAAGCCATGTGTTCATTACGGCGATTGCCATTGATTATCACTAAATAGTTTACTTTGATTGTTGGTGTATATTAGTCCCAAGCGGTGAAGATAATCAATTCGGTGAAATGTGCAACTCTTGATGAAAACAAACAAAGCATAGTAATGTGAGATACCACTTGGTGGTTACGGATATCACTTGGAATCGTGTGATCACTTTCCAAAGTAAACTATTCGACCCTAATGCCCGGGTATCACGCATATCTACTTGGGATAAGACCAAATGCGGTTAGAAATTAGGCACAATTCTTTAACCCTTGCGCTTATAAGTGTTATGTGTTTTACGTGTGTTCTTCATGCATGTTCGGATCTCCTATTTAAAGGAGGTTACTCTTGACCGTTCAATGGAATTATGAGTATTAATCGGCCCATTAATAGCCTCATAATCATCCCCATTATAGCCGTTAGTGGTTACATGACCAATTAAGCGTGGTCATAATGATGCGATTTATGCTGTCATTTATCATTCATAGTGCTTTCGGTGGTTACCTTTGCTTGATGTAAACACAACTTCGATGAGATACCACTTGTGGAAACATCGATCTGTTTGAAATCTTGCCCGGTGGAAACACTGATAATCGGTGTTAACCACAACGATACTTTTACCAAGCACTACCAATACATACCACTATTAGAGTCAGGGGTGTTCATGGACCTTATGGGTGTACACTCCGTACCTCCTAACCCATTACAAGGTGTGAACCATCATACAAGTGCACTAAATTTTCCAACACGAACAAGCCTGGAGTTTACGAATAAGCAATTTTCCTCAGAATCTTCAAAGTTATTTGTGACTCAGTACTTCCCTTGCTTGGATAAGCTTGTGGAATACTTTGACTTGTGGATATCTTTCTAACTTGGATAAGTTTGAAAGAGTTTTGGTTTTTTACCTATTCTTACAAATAAGGTCAAATCTTATGCGTAAGCACTTTACGAATAAGAGAACATCTTACGAGTAAGGAACTTTACAACTAAGACTTGAGTTAACGACTAAGGTTACATATAAGCCACAATAGTTTACGAGAAAGATTACTTCACAAGTAAGTGAAAGTTTACGACTAAGAGGAAGTTTACGAGTAAGCACCATTACCTTTACGACTAAGGAATTTACGAATAAGACCAAAGTTCAACAACAACTCACGTTTCAATCATCTACAAAGATCCATCAACAACACAAGTTCAAAGATGTCTCAACCACCGTATTTCAACTACTTTCCTCACCAATATCCTCAGTAACAACAATATCCTCAGCAACAACAATATCCTCAAACACAATTCCCTCAACAACAACAATCATTTGCACAACTACAACGACAACAATTCCCACAACAACCATACCCTCGGCAACAACAATGGTTTCCACCTCAATATGCTATGCAATCATTTGCTAACATTCCACGAAGGAACCTCATTGGTTTGCACGATGTGTGAAGCTATCAACGATCAACAATCAATTCATGAAGTTGGATCTCTTGATAGACCTCCAATGCTCACTCCCGAGAACTACATTCAATGGGTCAGTCGGTTCTTTAGGTTCCTCGACCTCAAGAAACCTCACAACAAATATTTGAAGAAGGTCATCCTTGAAGGTCCTTTTCAAATGCCAACTGTGACGATTCCCGCATATCCTACGGCTAATCCCCCAAGACTTGAAACTGTCTCCACTATCACAGAGTGTCAACTAACTGCAGAACAATTACTTCACTATGAATCTGACGAGCTTGCAATGGAGTTTATTCTTCTGGACATACCTAATCTAATTCTTCGAAGTGTTGATGCTCAGAAAACAGCTAAAGATATGTGGGAACACGTTCATCTCTTAATGGAAGGAACTGAACTCAATCAAGAGGACATGGAATCCAAGCTTTACCTATCTTATGAAATGTTCATGATTGATCCGGGGGAGTCATTAGAATCTTACTATCATCGATTCACAAACATCATCAATGATTTGGACAGACACAACATAATTTTACCCAAAATTGCTATCAACACAAAGTTTCTAAGTTGTCTTGGTCCGGACTGGGAGAAGTATGTTACATTCATCCGTCAAGTTAGGAACCTTCACAATGCTAAGTATGGGATGTTTTATGATTATCTGAAGCACTATCGGAAGGAAGTTGATAAAGATCGAGCTCTCCATGGAATCTATACACCTTTACCAAATGCAAACTCACTTGCTTTGATTGCTCAATCTTTTGCACCACAATTTCCTCAATTTCCATAGTTAAATCATGCTTTTTCCAAGAACAACAAAGCTTTACTTACCCTCAACAGACACCATCAGCCCAAATCACTCCATATGATCCTTCACAGCAATCAAATGATACTCTATTGGTTCCATACAACAACAACTCTGATTCAACAATGTACACTGAAACCCAGAATGAAGATGAGGAATCATTCAACACGTTGAATCAAGGATTTGCACTAATTGCTCGTGCCTTTGGTAGATTTTCAAACAAATCCAACAACCGTCTTCGTAACTCGTCAAACACAAGAAATTAAGTTGTTATTCAAAATGGAAGGGTTGAAGTTCATAATCGAAACAATGGACGGCCAATGGGAACTGGTAGTTATATGGGTAGTGGACAAGGGTATAATGCATCTGGTAGGAACAATATGGCCGCTCCTCAGCAAATGGTTCAAATTGTTGATCATGGGAATGCTCAGAATGGGAACACGGTCATTTGTTGCTACAACTGCAATGAAAAGGGTCATCTGCATAATGCATGTCCAAAACCAAGAACCAGAGGAAGTGCTTATCACAAGGAAGCTTTACTCTTGGCTCTTAAAGATGAAGCTGGAGGAACTCTTACAGACAAGGAACAAAGCTTCATGGCAAATGTAGAATCTGATGATGATATGGAGGACTTGCAAGCTAATGCAGCTGCGATGTTAATGGCAAACATGCAAGAACTTCACATGAGTGATACATGCACAGTCTATGATACTGATGGCTTGTCTCAGGTACCATATCCAAATATGTGTCTCATACATGATCTGATATCTCCGCCTGCATCTGCATCTGCATCCGACAAGGAGCAAAGTGTTCAAAATGAGCCATCAATATCTCATCAATACGATGATCAAGTTAACCCCGTTGTTACATTTGATGATCCCACTGATGAATATGTTGATACTCACGTTGAACAAATTGAAACTTCGTCTAATCCAGATCCAGAGCTCATGACCTTACTTATGACCACCCAATCTCAAGTTGAAAAATGCAATAAAATAAATGTAAAACTAAAAGAAAAAGTTGCATTATTGACTGCGGATCTTGAATGCTATAAAACACAACTTTCAAATTTTGAAACAAAAAAAAAACGCGAACAAAGTTTTGAAGTTTCATTTCAAAGTCGTATCTAAAAGAACAAGAATTAGAACAACAGATACGAGATCTAGTCGCTTCCAAAAATAATTTGATTTCTCAAATGGAAAAAGAAAAATTATAACACAAACAACAAGTTTGTAACACCCCCAATTTTGTGATACGCAACGGAATTCAAGCTGGGTGTTACTTCATGGCTCAACAGTTACAATAACAGAAAACGAACTCTAATTGTGTCATTTTAAAAGATTTATCATTCGATTTATATGAATATCAGAGTTTACAAAATTAGGTCCCAGTGGTTTTACAGTTTATTAAATAAGTTTTCGAATGATAATATAGCCTTCTTGAGTATCCGTGCCTTTCCGTGCCATCCTCGTAAATTATGAACCTGAGATAAACATGCTAAAAAGTGTCAACACAAAGGTTGGTGAGTTCATAGAGTTTATAGATAAAACAGTTGAGTTCAATAGTTTGATTATTGTAATAAATACAAATATCGATGAAATAAGTAGTGGACTACGTTGTTATGCACCCATAGTCATTTGTTTGCCCTAACCGGGCCAAAAGTTGAGTGAATCCATAGAGTTTGTATGCAAATCAGTTGAACACAAGCTTCAAGGTTGGGCCACGTTGTTGCACCCATTATTTGATGGTTGCGACATTTGTATCATTGCAACATAGTATATATTACCTTAAGTCTCATGAGCATGAAACCTTAACACGAGCAGCGTCATAATAATGGCGTAAGTTACAAACATCATAATAATGATGTGAGCAACAATGCCCTCTGGTAGGAGTTTTCCATTCTCCTAGTATTCTCAAATAAAGTGCATTTGGTTACCTATCCGGCTAACACAAATGGGGCGTCAACTGCCAATAGATCTATTCACTATATTCGAGTTCACTCGCAAGTGATTAATGGTTCATGATATGAGGGACTTTTAGTGGCAATAGTGTAAGTAACTTAAGCAATAACAATTAGGATAGCATACAGATAGTACTTGTGTTTAGGTTTGTAGCAAAACGTATAAAGTGTGATTATGAAATCATAGTAGTATGTAAAAGTATAGAGTACTTGTGAAAATATATGCAAGTAGTTGAGCATGTATCTCCGCCAAAGAGTTTATAAAATAATTCAACGAGTAAAAGTGGGGCTACGAACTCACCTCGATGTTACAGTAGTCTGGATGGAAAACAAATTAGGTAATGTGAATAAACTGCTCCGACTCGTGACCTGAGTTAGTATGTCATGTTTTTAGTATTCGAGTTCAAGTTTATGCGATGATAATGCTCTATCGATAGTTGGGTAAACATGAAGTCTCTTCAAAAATTAGTAATACTTATCATACTTATTTTTATGGCTCGGATGATGGATATTAAAATTTATCGAAACCCAAGTTGTTAAGTATCTTATGTTTCCAAAATGTTATAATTTACAATTTTAAATATTTACAGTTTTTACCCTTGCATTTTCAAAAATGACACTTTAAACCCTCAACTATGGGTTATTGACAAAATCAGCCCTTGTATAATTAACTTTGAAGAAATTACATTTTTAGTCCAAGAAAACTTTATCTTTCAAAAATTACAATTTTTTTCATACTTGTAGTTTTATAAGAAAAGTTCACTTGTTTTATGCCTAAATTGACAAAAGTGAGGGTAAATATAAGCGAGGCCTTAAGAGGTTTTTATTACGTTCTTGATCCCTTCAAGAGTTTTCCGGGTGGTCTTTCTAATGGTTCAAACTAGAAGTCTTAAGCTCTTACGGTTTGGTCGCAATGATTACGCAAAGTAGGGGGTTAGGTGCCTTATGTGAAAAGTGTTGGTTTTGGGCGATAACAGGCCCTAATGAGGACAGATTTTATATGAGGCAAGCCAATGTTTTAACAACGCAATTGATCCTTTAAACACTTTGCTGTAAGCTCTTCTAAATGGTATAGGTCTCATATCCTAGTCATCTTTGGTTAGAGAGAAACAAGTCCGTGAACATGGCCACTTGGTCACGTCGCGTTTTAAGGAAAATTCATTTTTGACCCATTAACTTTTATGGTGTAACCTAGGGACATTGTAATAGGTTAATTAACTCTTTTTAAGTCATTATCTAACATTTTATAACTCCTACGACTCAAATTTTGAAAAATGCATGCAATGTCTTTTTATGAAAATCTCACGAGTCACCTTCTTTTTGGTTGATTATAAAAGAGACTATAAGAGTTTTTAAAGACGTTATTCGGGCTTTAAAATCCTTGCAGCGATCTCATTAAAATGGTGTAACTCTCATACTTAACAACCCTTTATCTAACGATATATCAATTATGGAAAAGTGCTACTTAGGCCAGTTTTGAGAAATTGAAATTCTCGTTTTCCAACCATAAAACTTTATATCTTTTGCATGAAATCTTGTAAAATGTTGTTTAACTCATTTTTAATGTTTCTAAGATAGTTCATAATCGAATTTATCAAATATCCCATGTTTTTACCAAAGACCTGATTAGTTGAACTTTTGGTTTTTAGGACATATGGCCCTAAAGAAGTGTTGTTTTTCTGCATGAAAACTAGGCTTTTCAACCAGGTTATGGGGGCGTTTTAGAGTGTCCTAGGTGGTGTTTACAAAGGTACTTTGGTTGGCCCTAATACCTTTAACCCGATGTAAATAAATGGGTATAAGTAGAAATGGGACTTTTTGTAACATATATATAACAATTGTTGGGATTTTTATTAAATTATGATTTCGTTATGCGTTTTCTGGACCCCGTGCTCCTGATATTTTGAAGAAAACGTCGTTCCGGACAACTTTCGTGTTTTAACTTTTTCATGAAACGGACCAGAAATGCCTCGAATTGCCTGCCCGAGCTTCCTGTTACATAAAGTTTTGGACAACTTTTCGATAACTTCATTTGGCCGTATCTTTTGACTCGTGTACTCGTTTTAGGTGATTCAAATTGCTACGTTTTTGTTATAAAATCCTTTTTAACAGTAGGCACTTAATTTTAGAAGTTATAATGAACTGGAATGAGTTTAAAAGACTTACATGCTCGGGGTTTGACAAGAACAAAAATGAGACCAAATGGATTTCTAAGTTGAATAAGACTTCTTCCTTCCTTCTAGGTTCTTGACTAATCTTCCTAGACTTTCCTTTAGGGCTTAAAACCAGAATATATATGAGTGTGGAAGTGTTTTTGTGCTTTGAATAGATGGTGAGTAAAAAGGATGAATATGTATCGATTTATATAGGCAAGGAGGATTTGGGTTTGTGGAAGGTAATTTGGCTACTTGTAATGGTTTATAACCATAAGAAGGTGTAAGATAGGGAACAAGGTGAGGTGTAAATTCATGGACCATTTGGTCTTGTGTGATAATTGTTGTAGCTAAGTAGCTTGGTTCGAATGGTTTCCAACAAGGCTAAGTGTTGCAATTTTAACCAAGGGTAGAAGAGACATGATGATGTGGCTAGTTCATGTTCATTAGGGTTCTTGTGGTTTATAGAATAAATCACTATGTGTTCCATTTTGTGCCATAAGGTTCGTATGGTTTGAAAAGAAAACACCTAGGTGCATACTTGTTCAATTTCCTAGCCACAAGGGTGGAAAATCTAGGGGACAAGGTGATGTGTAAGTAATTTGTAACTAGTTAGGAATTTATGGCTTTGGATTTAGTTAAAAGTCTAGTTAGGATTTGTTTAGTTTAGGTTAGTCTAATTTAAGTAAATGTCATGTTTAACATATATGCATAAAATGCTTGTACCACAAGCATTGGAGAGTTGTACTTTAGACTTGTAAATTATAAGAAAATCAAATTTTAAGGTTTGTGCATTATAGGGTTGTACCTTGTGCTTAAAAATAGGTACATTGAGGTTTATAATATGATTTATATAAGTATTAAGCTTGTATGCATTAAAGACTTGTACATGTGCTTGAAAGACTTGTACATTAGTATTTTGAAAATATATCATGCACACAAAATCATAGAGTTGTATATTAGGGCTTGTAACGGAAATTAAAGTATAGCTAGGTTCCGTGCTTTAATGACTTGTACTCTACGTATAAAATGTTGTACTTTACTATTTATGAAAAATCGTAGTTATAATAAATTAGGGTTTCATGTAAACTCAAATAAATGGTTAACGTTTAACTTGAAAGTTTAATAATTGTACGTTAACGTAATAACGTTAAGTGGTAAATAAAAGTTGAAAACTTTTATACTTGACGTATAAGGAATGAACTTAAGACATTCTGATATTGGTGTGTACATTTATTAAGAATGTGAGTTACGTCATATTAGTTAGTTGTTGTGATTAGATAAGCAGATAACGTTTTTATAAAAAAAATTAGACGTGAAAAATGGATAAGTATTCTTTAGTTAAAATATCATACAAGTGGAAATTTACCGGTGGTTACAAAGTTGACACTCTTACTTCGAAAATTCAAAAAACCAAGCTTGAGTTGTCTTTGTGTCAAAATAGTTTTTTAGAGTTTAAACAAGCCTCAAAGAAGCGATTTGATCTGTATCTTGATGAAATCGTCAATTTGAAAAACAAAATCAAAGAGTTTCAAAACATTGTGTATAAACATGGTGAATCTATCACTACAATTCAAAGTTCACGTTAAAGCCAAATCACGCGGATATGGGCGGATCTTCTTGATGAAAACCACATTTTTACATAGAGCATTCAAGGCAAATCAAAGTTATATAGTGCCAAATATACGCTTGATGAATCAATTGTGCATGTTGTTGAATATAATTGTGAAGAGGAACAAAATGCGAAAGAAGAGAGTCGATTAAGAATGAGCAATGTAAAATATAACAAACCATTTAATTACTCAAAAGTGCCTCATATTTTAGAATCTTTTGTTCCCTAGCGGGATAAAACTGACACACCTTGGGTTATCACACAAATAAATGAGTCGTCTTCTGACGTTGGTCTCGTTAAACCCGTTGTACAAATTAATGGTCATTTACCTTATACAAGTGAAATCCAACCATTGCCCAAAAGATGTCTTGTTCTCAAATATTTTGATACTTTTATAAACGACATTAAACTTTTGGAAGAGGCAATAGAACGAAATTTTGAGATAAAAGATGCGACTTTTCAATCGGCTTATGCCAAAGAACAAAGACAAATCTTTCAAACCCAGATTTTACCTCATGTTCATAATTTGCATCTGTGTGCAACACATTGGGAACGGGAACTTCAGAATGAAGTTGAAAAAATGAAAACAATTTTCAATGAAACTGAAACATCGATTTTGAAAACAAAAAAGAAAAATAAAATTCTTCGAAATCATGTTGATCGACTCTTGGAAGATGTTATATGTGCTGATACTATATCTATTGTGTTGTATTATCTTGTTGCATCCGCTTGTGATAATGTTATTCTTTGTTAATACATTTGATGAGGAAAATGATAATGTGTCACAAATGAAAATTTTAAAGCGAAAATGAGTGTTTGTTAAAGAACTTTACGAAGTCAAACGTCGTCTTCACGGTGTCAAAATGATAGTATTGATCATGAAATTGCTTTACAAACAAAAGTCAATCATGTTAATACAAATAAATCGTAAAACGTTTATTCATATTTAGCGATCTCTTTGTGCTTTGTTGATAACAAATATAAAGTTATCATAAGTAAAATTATAAGGATACATGTTAGTTTTGTAAAGCATTTATATATATAATCATTTAACATTAATTGTTGTAATGATTCATTTATTGTAATAGTTTATTAGGATGGGTAAAAACCATAACCCATGACCCATACCCATGGAGCATATTCATAACCCATGGAGCTAACCCATGACCTATTGACTAGATGCATTGCATCTTCTAGATACACTGTATCTATTTGGATACCCATGGTCCAAATTCTATGACCCATGACCCATGACCCATGACCCATAACCCATTGAGAAGGAGTGTCCTACGGATCCCTCATGTAAGGGATCCGTGGGATCCGTGCAACAGTAGCAAGTTTTTGCCTATAAATTGAGAGCCATTTCCTCATTGTAACTCACCCCTCTTCTTACAAACTCTCTCATATATTCTTTCATTCCTCTAATCTCAGATCTCTTGATCTATATAGTAGTTCTTCTTTCTTTTGTTGTGATTCTCATATAGGTCCTTCTCTAAGGCGAGATCACGAGCTTCTACAAGTCATCCAAGCAAGGGGTCCTTGATTGATTTGTTCCTCCACAAGATTTCTGTAGCAAAGATCTTGTATTTCATATTTCACATATTTGTTGTGTTATAGTTGTGTTGGTTTGGTCCTCCGTGTTAAGGACTCGGTATTTAGGTTTGTACCGGAAAAAGTGTAAGCGATGTTGTGAAGGCTTCTCCGCCGAGTTGAAGGAGTTTGTTGACATAGTGCTTGAACTCTCTAGTAGGTGACTCGGGGAGTGGAGTAGGGCAAAGAAGGTGTCCTTGTAGCCGAACCACTATTAATCGGTTGTGTCATTTCTATCCTTTACATTACTTGCTTTCTTTACTTGCATTACTTATAGATCTATACTTTCTATCCATCCATACGATTTCACATAACATTGAATCTAAAGTTTTTGAAACTAAGTTAAAATCGGCAAAACTATTCAACCCCCCTTCTAGTTTTCCACAATTGGCATCAAGAGCTAAGTTTACAAAAGTTTTAAAGTAAATAGTATTTTAAAAACTTTTCTATCACAATGGGTTCTGAAAATTATAAAGAAGGGCAATCTATGCAACGACCTCCACTACTTGAAACTAATGGTTTTATTTGTTGGAAAAATAGATTCGAAACGTATGTAAAGTCAAAAGATATTGATCTTTGGTACATCATTGTTGAAGGCGACTTTGAAGCCACTACAAAAGATGATAAAACCGGAAATTTAGTAAACACACCTCATGATCAACTCACTGATGATCAAAAGAAAAAGATTTCCAAAAATAGTGAAGCTAAAATGGTTTTATATAATGCTTTACCTAAAAAGGAATTCGAAAGAAATTTGGAATTCTTTAGTTGTAACTCACAAGGAAATCAACAAGTTAAAAACAATAAAATAGATTTGTTTGTTCAACAATATGAACAATTTTCAATATCGGATGAGGATACTATAGATAATTCTTTTGCTAACTTTAATACTATAATTACATCATTACAAGCACTTGATGAGTCTTTCTCTAGTCGTAATCACATTAGGAGATATCTAAGGGCACTTCCATCCAAGTGGAGATCAAAGGTGACGGCCGTCGAAGAATCAAAAGACTTGTCAATCCTCACCCTCGACGAACTCATAGGCAATCTAAAGGTCTATGAGCTTGTCCTCGCTAAAGATTCTGAAGCCTCAAAAGAGAAGAAAGAGAAGCACAAGTCTCTTGCCTTAAAAGCCAAGAAGGTCTCAAGCGATGAAGAAAACTCTTCTTCGGATAGTGATGACGAAGAATATGCTATGGTGGTAAGGGATTTCAAGAAACTCTTTAGAAGAAAAGGAAGATAAGTCAAGCAACCATATGACGACAAGAAGGGGTTCCGGAAAGGCAAAGACGACAAGAAAGCAAGGGATGAACGAGCATGTTTTAAATGTGGGGACCCTAATAACTTCATTAGTGAGTGTCCCATACGTGACGAACAAAAGGCGTTCGTGAGTGGTTCGTGGGGAATGAGCGAGGATGAGGACGAAGAAATTTGTCTCATGGCAAATGACTCAAACGAGGTATGTCCCGAATCTCTCTATTATAGTATGTTGGAATCACTCCTAAACTAGATTACAAGTGTTAGTGATTAATATGTAATAATTATCTTAATTAGGCCTTTATGTTTGTTATGAAGCTAAGGCTTGTGTAGAAGGCCCATGAGCCTTGGCCCAAGCCCATAAGAAGGGAAGGATGCTAGTAGTGTTGCCCTAGCTCCTTGCCCTATAAATAATCCTTGTAAACCCTCACTTGAGGGTTGGTTGTTCAATTCATTTCATTTTCTACGCATAAACGTGTCACATTCATACGCATTGTGTCTTGTCTTGTTCAACCGGTCATCTTATCTTTCTTTCTTACATATTGAGGCTTGTGTTACAAACATGGTGACCTAACAGTGGTATCAATCGCCAAATAGTTGGGTGAAAAGGTTTTGTTTTTGAAGTTTTTTTGTGTTACGTGTAAGTTACGGTTTACAAACTTTGTCACGCATAAAAACTCATTTTTTACACTTTCCAATCCAAGATTCTTGTACTTTCAAGGTTTTTAGGTGTTGAAATTTCAGTTTTTGGCAAAAAGTTTCAAACTTTACGTGTATTTCATTGGTTTTAAGCTTGATTTCAAACGTGTGTTCATTTCTATGCGTAACGTGTGTATAAGTTTTGGATCATCAAGTTTCATACTTTTGTGTTATTTTGGTGATATTGAAGCTGTTTCATCACAAAAATCTGGTTTATAATCACTTTGAAGAAAAAATCCGTTTGGTTAAGTTTTACGCGTAACAAAACCCTAGAGTTACGCGTAAGAAATCCGTGGCTTGATCTTCCGTTTTCTTGGTTTACTCAGTGTTTTCTTGCTTGGATAAGCCTGAAAACACTTCGACTTTGGATATCATTTACACTGCGATAGTGTAAAGGATTTCTTGGGGAAAACCCTAATTTTACGTATAAGCTCAAACTTATGCGTAGAACTCTTTACGCCTAAGATTTTTCTTACGCCTAAACCTTGTCTTACGCATAAGCTAATCCTACGCATAAGTTTTCTACGTCTAACTTTCAGTTTACGCCTAATCTTAGTGTTTCTCAATTATTACGCGTAAGCTAATCCTACACGTAACTATTGCTTTTACGCGTAAGTTTGGTGTTTTTACGTCTAAGCATTACTTTGCCTAAACTTGGTTTCTACGCCTAAGGACACTTCATCAACAACGTTTCATTCGACTACTAAGATCCATTTTACAACACAAGTTTTCAACTGTGTCTCAACCACCATACTCTAACTACTTTTCTTATACGTATACTCAACAACAACAACAACAACTTAGTCCACAACATCAACAATTCAATCAACAACAACAAATTTATCAACAACAATTTAATCAACAACATTATCCACAACAAGGAGCAATTCAACCACAAATGGTTCAACCACCACCTAGTCTTCAAGTACAACCTTACACAAACGTTTACAATCAACATCCATCGAGGAATACTATGAAGGAACCATCTTGGTTTGCAAAGATGTGTGAAGCTCTAAGTAGCCAACAATCCATTCATGAGGCAGGATCACTTGATAGACCTCCAATGCTCACTCCCGGAAACTATGATCAATGGGTAATTAGGTTCTTTAGGTTTTGTGATCTAAAGAAGCCACATGGAAAGTTCTTAAAGAAGGTTATATTGGAAGGTCCATTTCGGATGCCTATTGTCGTTACAGGAGATCTAATGCTATTCCACCAAGAGATGATCTCACAAACATTGCAACTATTCGACCTTTATGGTGATTAACTTCTACATTTCAAAGGCGATGAGCTAGCAATGCAATATATCCTTTTAGGATTACCCAATCCAATCCTTCGAAGTGTTGATGCTCAAAAGACGGCAAAAGCAATGTGGGAACATATTCATCTTCTCATGGAAGGCACTGAACTCCATCAAGAAGACATGGAATCCAAAATCTACTTGGCTTATGAACACTTCATGATTGAACCAGGAGATACATTAGAGTCATATCATCATCGATTCTCAGACATCATCAATGACTTGGACAAACATAACATCATTATGCCAAGAATTGCAGTCAACACTAAGTTCCTAAGTAGTCTTGGTCTTGATTGGGAGAAGTATGTCATTTTCATCCGTCAAGCTAAGAATCTTCATCATGCTACATACGGATTGTTGTACGACTATTTGAAGCCTCACCAAAAAGAAGTTGACAAAGAAAGGGCTATCCGTGGACTCCCGGCTCCACCGTCACTTCTGGACAATCAACAACTTGCTTTGTGGGCTCAAACTAGTTATCCTCCTTAACCCGCTCCTCAACCAACTGCAACAATTACACCATATGATCCATCACAACAGCGATCTCAACAAACTCAATTGGTTCCATACAACAACAACAATGATCAAGCACTACGGTGAAGCTAATGAGGACTCCGATGCTTTCGATGCATTGCAACAAGGATTTGTTATGATTGTTAAAGCCTTCGCCGTTATGCAAACAAATCCAACAATCGCATTCGTTCCTCATCAAACACAAGGAATCGGTGTTGTGAACAATGGGCGTGTTGAAGTTCGAATCGTGGTTATGGTAGTCAAATGGGAGGTGGTCAAGGTTTAATGCTATGGGAAGGAATAACATGGGTGCTCCACAACAACAGAGAGCTCAAGTGGTTGAGCAGGGAATGCTCGAGAATGGGATAAATGGTCTTCGTTGCTACAAGCTGTAATGAGAAGGGTCACTGGCTAATGCATGCCCAAAGCCGAGGACTAGAGGCAATGCTTATCACAAGGAGGCTTTACTTTTGGCTCTTGGGGCAGTGGTGGAACCCTCACAACCAAAGAACGAGCTTTATGGCGGATGCGAGACTCGGATGATGATATGGAGGACTTGCGGGCTAATGCAACGATGATGTTGATGGCACAAATGCAAGCTCTCCACATGAGTGACACAGCCCGGTGAATGACACGATGGCTTGTCTCAAGTGCCGAACAAACCATATTCATCAGATCTAATATCTCGGCCAACATCCGAATCCGACGAGGCTCGAAATGTTCAACATGAGCCGTCCACATCTCATTCGGCGATTCTCAACTAGACCCGTAGTTACATTTGATGATCAAGATGACCATATGGTTACCTTTGATACTCAACTTGACTCCGTGGTTATACTTGAGGATCGAATAGTGATCATGTTGTGACTCGCGTTGAACACGCCGAACCTTTGCCTAATCCGGATGTTGATCTCTTACTTAAAGACCAACATTCCCGAATGGAAGAATGTTCTTGAACCAGCAATTACGGTAAAAAATGCACTGTTAACGGGGATATTGAATGCTTAAAGCAGCAACTCAATTTTTCAAAACTCAAGAAAAAGGTGAAAAAGGTTTTGAAGTCGCTTTTGCTAAATCACACCAAAGCGAAAAATCACTAGAGCGACATATCGTGATCTAGCCACATCGAAGAATGCTTTGTTGTCTCAAATAGAACAAGCGAAACATGAACATAAAAAAAAAAAAACTTAACGCTCTTACTTTGAAACTCAAAAGCCAAGGTGAGTTGTTAACTTGTCAAAAGCAGTTCTGCATACAAAAGCATTCAACGAAGCGAATAGATGACTATCTTGAAGAAATTGTCGACACAAAACAAACTTAAAGAGTTTGAAATGTTGTTTATAAACATGGTGAGTCTATTACAACTATTCAAAGTTTACTTTAAAACCCAATCAAATGGATATGGACGAATCTTCGATTACAAACCCAAGCTTTCAAACAAAGCATTCAAACCAAATCCACGAAGTTTCCGGTCAGAATACAAAATTGATGATTACATTATGAGTGTTGTTGAATATCATCGTCAAGAGGAATTCGATCACGAAAGGCGAGTCGATCAAGATTAGAAAATGTTGTTTATGACAAACCATTTAACTATTCAAAAGCCGTCACTTTCGTCACACAAAAGGATTCTTCTAACACGCCTAGGATTATCACACCTATGTCTGAGTCTTCTAATGTTGCTCCCAACCAAATTATGCACAAATTTATGGTCTTTTACCTTCACTCAGTGAAGTAAATTCAAAACCCGAAAATCGTCAAATTCTTAGATATTTTGACATTTTCACTTCTGACATCAAACTTTTAGAACGTGAGATTGAATTTCACTCTGAAATAAAAGTTGAACATTTTCAATCGCCTCAGGCGCGAGAACAAAGAGATATTTTTCAGAAAATAATTTTACCCCATGTTAAAAATTTGAAAAATTATGCATTGTATTGGGAAAGGGAATTTCATAAGGAACTTGGATTGATGAAAATCGTTTTCGAGAAAACAGAAACATTGATTTCAAATACAAACGTAAAAATAAAATGTTACGAAAAGATGTTGATCGACTCTTGGAAGATGTCATATGTGTTGATATTCATAATGTTGTGTTATTATATTCTTTTGCAAATGCATATGATTATATCTCTGCTGATTCTGTTGAAATTGTTGAGAATAATGATAATGTGCCTCAGATCGAGTCTTTAAAAGTTGAAAATGAACGACTGTTCAACGAGCTTTCAAATGCAAAACGTTGTCTTCAATGGTGTCAAAAATATTGTCACAATCGTGAACTTGCTTTGCAAAACAAAATCCACCAGTTGCAGTCCAAAACTTTTAATCCAAAACTTGAGCAACTGGATGATCATAACGCGTCTTTGAAATGTCAAATCTCGAAATATGAACAAGAACTTGAAAAAGTTAAAAAGGAATATGGTGTCATATTTGATTTACTCAATCAGACTCGTGATGAAGCATCAAACGAACTTGATCATTATCTTGCACACACTAAAGAAGTTATGATTTTTTCTGTAAATCTTCGTTCTGAAAACCAAGTTTTGTTGCACACTATCATTGAGTTAAAGGAAAAGTTAGGAAAGTATGAACAAGTTCAGCTTAGCAACATTAAGAAACTTGCAACTGTAACACTTAGAAAAAGTGACACTAGAATGCCTACTGACAAATCACAAGATACTAATGTGCTTCCTCTACTAAAGCAGAATAGTTGCCTCTTTTCCCAGCGTCCGTACTTCACGACCTAGGAGCAATACAAGGAAGAATAGGAAGTTGCGACCTAAGAAAAGAACAATAAAGAATCTTTGAAGTAGAAGAACACCCTAGGACTTTGAATAAGACCCAAGTTGCACCACTTTAGATATTCGTCTAACAAATGTAATGGAAAAAGTGATGTAACGAATCTTGAACCTTTAAGTACTTTTGATATTAAGTCCAAAGCTTCTTGTGTTATATGTCATAAAAGTATGCTTTCGATTGTCATGATAAATGTGTTGCTAAAGCTATCTTGTATCGTTTACGGAATCCTAAGAATCGAATACCTCTAGGCCCACTCATCGCTTCTAAGTCTCGTGCTTGGTAAACCGCCTGTTTAGATTCTAAGAAACGCATTGATGTCCTGTAGCTCCGATATCACCTCCAAGGAACGTAGTACCACCTAGTGCATTCACTAAGACTAAAGCAAAGACTAGTTGGAGATGGCGAAATGGATACATAATACACTAGGATTTAAATGGATACCTAAAATCATTGATGTGTGTATATCGCTTGGAACCCTCTAACTCCTCGGGTTCCACATCTACTTTTATTCCATCTGTTTCATCCGTGTAATGCGGTGATCTGAGATCATCCTTGATTGTTGATAGCGGATGTTCCCGACATATGACAGGCAATCTCAAACTGTTATCAAACTTTGTTGCAAAGTTCATTGGCATTGTCAGATTCGAGAATGATCACATCACAGCTATCATGGGCTACAGAGATTACATTAATGGCAACATCAAAATTAGCAGGGTTTATTATGTGGAAGGTCTCGGTCACAATCTCTTTTCTGTTGGTCAATTATGTGATGGAGATTTAGAAGTTGCTTTCCGGGAGAAAACTTGTTTCATTCGTGATCTACAAGGAAACGATCTTATGTCGGCACTCATGAATTCAAGTGCATACACAATCTCAATGCAAGACATGATTGCTTCATCTCCCATTTGTCTACTTTCAAAGGCAACATCAACAAAATCTTGGCTATGGCACCGACGTCTCTGACATTTTAACTTTCAAACCATAACCAACCATGCTCGATACAAACTTGTTGAAGGTCTCCCACGATTTCGATATTCTAAAGATCACCTTTGCTCTGCTTGTGAACAAGGGAAAAGCACTCGTGCTCATTTTCCTTCAAAGATGGAACACATCTCTCAGCATGTGCTTCATCTTCTTCACATGGATTTGTGTGGCCCGATGCGCGTGCATACGATTAATGGCAAACGCTACATCTTGGAAATTGTAGATGACTACTCAATATGGACTTGGGTTTATTTTCTTCGAAGTAAAGATCAAGCTCCACAGATGATCATCACCTTTCTCACGAAAATTCAAGTTCGACTCCGGGCGCAATCAAACAAATCGAGCAGACAAAGGAACTAAATTTGTGAATCAAACTCTTCGTGCGTTTTATGAGAAAGTGGGAATTGAGCATCAGACATCTATTGCATGAACACCTGAACAAAACGGAGTTGTTGAGAGACGAAACCGTGCGTTAGTGGAAGCTGCTAGAACGATGTTAATCAATGCTAAACTTCTAGATTACTTGTGGGCTGAAGCCATATCAACTGCATGTTATACTCATAATCTCTCAATGATTACTAAACGCCACAGCAAAACACCATTTGAGCTTATCCACAACCGAAAATCGAATCTCAAACACTTTCATGTATTTGGATCCCTTTGCTACCCGAATAATGATCGTGATGACTTTGGAAAGCTCAAAGCCAAAGCTGACATTGAGTCTTTATTGGATAATGTGATAATTCTAAAGGTTACGGATCCGAATCGTCGTACAAAGCGAGGTTATGGAAACGATTCATGCAAATTTCGATGGGCTTACGAAATGGCTTACGAGTATAACAACTTGGAACCCGGTCACAACCATTTAAACTTCCTCAAACCCCAACATCACCGAACCAAGCCCTCGACTTACTCGTCAACAAATGGAAAAGCTATTTGATCCTCTGTTTATTGATGATATTGATGAGCGTGCTCCGGTGTATCCAATGTTTCCATTGCTCAACCCGATCATATTCCAATACCGATACACTGCAACAATAACTCTTCAAGAAGAAGCACCCCAGATTGACTCTACAACAACAGTTGAACAAACCGCATCCAACGACGAACCGATTGATGATGTTACGAACAATGAAGTACCCCACTGCAGATTTTGATCCAAATCGTTCTTGACCGTTTGCTAATGAAACTGCGCACCGGATGTTGCGGAATCATCTACAAGCCATTTGTATCCTCGAACTGCGAATGTATATCAACATCAACCTCCACTCATCGTTGGACAAAAGACCATCCTCTAGAAAACATTATTGGTAACGAATCAACCGATCGTAGCGAGACAACGTCTTCGCACGGATGGTGAACATTGCATTTATGCACTCACTGTCGCCAATCGAACCTAAAAACATTAAAGACGAATGACCAAAGACAATGGATTGAATCCATGCGGGAAGAACTCAATCGGTTTAAACGCCTTGAAGTATGGGAATTGGTTGAAAGACCAACAGGAGTTTTCGTCATTGGTCTCAAATGGATTTGGAAAAACAAATTGGATGCTAAAGGCGAATGTCGAAACAAGTCACGCTGGTGGCTAAGGGTTATAAACGGGAAGAGGTATTGACTATGAAGAATCATTCGCTCCACTTGCTCGTCTTGAGGTCAGACGGATTTTTACGGCGTTTGCGGCTCACATGAACATCACGGTCTTTCAAATGGATGTCAAAGCGCCTTTCTCAATGGACAAGCGAAAAAACGGTCTATGTTAGCCACGGAAGGATTCATTGATCGAGTTTCTAATCACGTCTACAAACGAAGAAGGCTCTCAGGTCTCAAACAAGCCCCGGGCGTGGTATGATAAGTTATCATCCTTTCTTATCGCCAATAATTTCGTAAAAGGTTCGGTCGACCCTACACTGTTCATACAATATCACGGGGCACACATTTTAATCGTTCAAATTTATGTGGATGACATCATTTTTGGGTCAACACATTTAAAATACTCAAACGCTTTTTCAAAACTAATGACAAAACATTTTGAAATGTCAATGATGGGTGAAGTCACTTTCTTTCTTGGAATGCAAGTTCATCAATCACCCCGTGGTATTTTCCTAAGTCAGTCCAAATATGCCCTTGAACTTTTAAATAAATTTGGAATGCAAAACTATGACACCTATGCCACACCAATGGCTCATACCAAGAAACTAGACGCTGATTTACATGGGAAATTGGTGGACCCTACCAAATACCAAGTATCATTGGGTCTCTCATGTATCTAACGACTAGCGAGCTGATATTATTTTTGTCAGTATATCTTTGCTCCGTTATCGATCGAGACCAACTGAAACTCACCTCTCGAGGCTAAAAGAATCCTCCGATACATCAAGGGAACCATTAACTTGGGGATCGGTATTGAAGGATTCGGTTTTGAACTAATAGTTTTTGAACGATCATCGCGGGATGCTTAGATTCGCGGAAAGTACTTGAGAGCATTACAATTTCTTGGTGATAAACGGTGTCATGGCAATCGAAGAAGCAAGATTGTGCGTCATTGTCCTCAGCAGAAGAATATGTAGCCATGTCGGTGTTGTGCTCAAGTCATATGGATGCGAACACAACTCAAAGACTATGGTTACATATTTGACAAAATCCCAATGTCTTTGCGACAATCGAAGTGCTATTGCGATCTCATGCAACTCGTTCAACACTCAAAATCAAAGCACATCGATCTTGATATCATTTCATCAAGGAGCACGTAGAAAAGGGTCTTGTTGAATTATACTTTGTGGTCTTGAATACCAATGGCGGATCTTCTCACCAAAGCCTTAGCTCTGCTAGGTTTAATGAGTTGGTCCACGGATTGGTATGCGGTATTGACTCGAGGAGGAGCTGGATGAACTTTTAAAACATTCTTAAAACCACCAAATACCAAAACCTCTTTTGTAAATATTTTCAAAAACAAAATACAAAATTATAAAATCGATAAAACAACAAAAATATTCTTCTATCTATATTTCTTTTAACATGGCAAGTACAAATCTTCCGTCAACACTTTAATCTTTCAAAATTCAGTATTTTATAGTCAAGTGTTGAGGGGGAGAATGCAAATATTTTTCGGTTTCATAAAACCTTGTACTTGCATGTTACCTTATCCCTATTGTGTCTTTGATTATGGTGGTCACATTTCTGGTTTACTGACACTCCTCAAACTCAAATTTATAAAATTTCTTTATTTCTTAAGTCAAGGGGGAGTGTCGTCATGTTTTCTTTCCAAATATCTTTCATTTGGTAACCAAAATGGAAGTTATGGGCATTAGATGTAAATGGTAAAGGTGGAGGGACTGAATGTGTCAAAAACTCAAAGTATTTTTAACAAAATACTTCACCAAAATTTTAAAACCACATTAAATTCACTCATTTATTTCCCAACTACCCAAACCTATGGCTAATAATCAATCTTCAAAACCGAACTTTTGATCATAAATTTGTAAGTGATAAAACGTTCTTTGTAATTATCTAAGCATAGGTTTTGAATCGTTTTGAAATCCAACGGCTAGATTTTTATCTAGGAGTGATTTTTGTGTTCTACGCATAAGCGTATGAACACATAATCAAGGTTGAGTGTTATTGGTTAAAATGGTAGTGTAAAAACGTTTTTCTAATCACTATGATACCATTTCTATCATCAATACTCACCCAGAAACAGAAATTGATTGATTTTAAAAGTTAGGGTTTTATGCGTGAATTAGGTGTTTTCAAATGTGAATGTTTTTGGTTAAAAAGATAGTTGTGTGATGTTGTTTACATGTTGAATTGATCTTATCCAGGCTTATAACTTGCCCAGAAATACCAATTAAGTTAAAACTGAAAATTAGGGTTTATGTTCTTAGCATTTGGGTATTTTTGATCCGCCTAGTTTTTGATGTTAAAACTTGGTTAAAACAAATCATTAGGCTTCTAATATATCCCAGAAAAAGTTTGGTGACAATCCTATGGCTAGAATTCTTAGTCGTAATTCTTGAATTATTAGGGTTTAAGTTTTACGCATAAGTTTCTCTACGCATAACTGTTTAATTAAGTATTCATGACTAAAACTGAAAAGGAATAAATGTATGTGTTAATATTGGTGTTATGATGAACTTATTTCAGGATTTCTACGTGTGAAAATTTAGAATCAAGGTTACTTGAACATCTACGCATAAGGATCACCTTACGCGTAGAATGTTATCGCGTCAGAGAAATCTTCACGCGTAACCTTCTGCCGTAAGGTTCTACAATGGGGACTACGCGTATCTGTGAAGGATATGCGTGGCAAGAACCTCTCGCATAAGGTTCACTCTTACGAGTAAGCCTTACGCGTAGGTTCCATATCACGCCACGGCGTAAGCTTTACGCCTAAGGCCCTCTTTTCCTCGCGTAATATTTCTTACGCGTGAGTCAAGATCCCACGCATAAGCTTATGCTTACCCGTATAACCACTCTTGTTTACGCATAAGCTTGCAAAACCTACGCCTAAGCCTAGTTTTAACCAAAATTATGAATTGTTACGCTGCAAACTTGTAAATAAATAAATCATAGCGCCACGAAACCAAAATGTCACTAATAAGCTTAAATGTTTAATAAGTTGTGAAAAATAAGTGAAAACTTGGACTTTAAAACTCAAAGTTAATCTACTCACGACATCTGTGGACTATTGGACTAACAAGTGACATTGGACTCGTAACAATCATTGACATATCACATTTAATAAATAGACAATAAAATCAACTGTTGACTAACGTAATGTCTTTCGATATGTTGGTTCTTTTGGCTAAATATCTTTCAGATCACGACATGGACGCTCAAATGCAAAATGTGGATGCACCAAATGTTCTCACTATTGCAGATATCTTCCCTCATGGTTACCCTATGAAGATCGGAAAGAACAACCTCAGAGTTGATTTTGATACCTTCTCTTGTTCTGAGTCTTCATGCTAGATTGCTGCGGATATTCTGAAGTCTCACCCGTATCGGAACATGCTCACAAAATCTGTTCTGTACCGGAGATCTACATTCACCAGTTCTGGCATACAATGCAAAAGATCAAAGGTCTAAATGTTGTGACGATGACCCTTAACAACAAACAAGTCACCATCACACCAGCAGATTTGAGGGCCATTCTTCTCATTCCTGTCATCGAACCTACTCAATTCAATGCCACTCCAACTGAAGAAGTTGTTCTCCAATTCATGCTTGACATCGGCTATGATGAAGCTACCGGGGTTATCACAAAGCACTCATCTGTTGATCTAAAAAACATTCCCCAGCCATGGAGAACCCTCTACATAATGATTGCAAAATCTGTTTCTGGACGTGATAGTGGTCATGAGCATCCCAAGCTCATGGAACTACAAATATTTTGGGCTTTGGTCAACAAGAAATACATAGAAGTTGAAGCTCTGATATGGGACGACATGATGACTTTCCTTAAAAAGCTTGGCACCAAGATCCCGTATATCAGATACACCAAACTGTTGATCCAAAGAGCTCTAGGGTAGAATCCTGATATTCCCTTGAGACTTGATGACCCCAAACAACACTCCGTGTTGTATGAGCCCACACTCACTGTCAAATTTAAGGACTCTACAACAAAGAAACAAGGTGCAGTGCTGCCAGATTATCTTATCAATGATGATATCAAACAACTGTATTCGTACAAACGATATCTGGTGGCAGTTGAAGAAGGCAAAGTAGGTTTCCTTGATGAAAAGTCCGCTGGTACACCTACTAGGAAAACCAGGAGAGGCAGTGCAGGAAGCATTACAAGCACTGAGAGTACGAGGAAGTATCCCAAGAGGACTCATGTTCACAAAAGGAAAATTCCCTCTAAAGAAGCCATTCCTATTCCCAAACCTGAACTGAAACAAAAGCTATTGAACGAGGACTCAGAGGACACTGACACGGACGAAGAGGTCATCTACTCTGAAACTCCAATCGATGACACTCAAACAGTTGCAAAACCTCCCAGTCCAAAAGCTGATAAAGGTAAAGGTAAAACTCCTATTGCTGAGCCAGAAGAAGAGGAGAGCGCGGATGAAGAACAACTGGATAAAGACTACAGGAAAAAGGTGAAGAATATCAGACTCCAACACGTTGCCAAAGAGTTCGTAAAGGAACAAAATCGTGGCCCGGAGGGTCAAGTGGTGGTGCACTATCTACACCGGTTCTGATGCGGTTAATCAACCCGATAAGGGGCCGGTACCACCACCCACGATCCACAACAACAACGATCGGAGGAAACTATCACCTATGAATTTGAGGAACCGAGAAAGGAAGAGATGGAGAAGATTTCGATAAAGATCTTGAGGTGCGGCTAAAGAAAAGCAGAGGAAGAAGCGTGGATTGAGGTCAAGAAATGGCTAAGTCCGGAAAAGATGACGAAGTTGTTTATGATGATTTTCTTCTAGACGATGAAATGTTCCAAGGAACAAACTTCGAGCCACCAAAAGACCACAGGTCTCCTCTGTCTCATCATCATCGACTCGTCTTCTCACTCTTCACCTCCACCATCCAAAGGCACTACGGATCCACATCCAAGTCGGTGAAGAAACCAACCGACTCTTGGATATCCCGAGCTAAGACAAAGATTGTCAATCTTTGTCAAGCAAGTCGGGAAGAAAGACGTGACCAACAAAAAGTTGAATCAACTCGCTGTCAGAATCAACTTTCTTCAAAACGGGATGAACGAGTTGTTGAAAGAAAGGGAGCATATCCAGAAGTTTATCAAAGGAGATTTCCAAAAGGAAATGGAGCAGACGGTAAGAGAATACACTCACAAGTTTCTTCTTGACACTGTTCCTGGAGTTACAAGGGTGATGTTCACCAGACAGCTCTATCCAAATCTCATGAAATTGGTCAAGCAAACAATGCAATCCACCCCGGTAACAATGATGATCAATCCAATTGAGCCTGTAGTTCTCTCTGATGCAGAGTTGATTTCCAAGCTGGTGCTAGAATTGTCTCAACGATCTGCAACTCTCACCTCTGACGAAAGCAAACTACTTGAGGCATTACTGGAATATCAACTCAAGATTTCATGCAAGGAGCAAGCTGAAAGGCCTAATCATCCAAGAGACGATGATGATAAGGATAAAGACAAAGATACCGAGCCTAAACGTCCAAAGAAAACTGGTGAATCATCCTCCATGCAACCACCACCCCAAAGGACTCCAACCGAAAGAAGATCTCCACCAAGTTCTGCTGACAAACCTCAGGACTCTAAGTCACCACCCCAGACAGAGAAAACCGGTGATCACTTCGAATACACTGGTGGTGACGATGAGGAAGTCCTTGAGCCCCAACAACAACCCACCTCTCCCAAAACAGCAAAGAAACCAGCATCCTCATCTAGGCCAAAGAAGAAGAAGAAGACGACTAAGGCTGATGTCGTCTCATGGCTAAACGAAGATGACACCGAGTACGACTGGTTTTCTACACTTGTTGATGCTACTCCCTCCCTACCTGAAGGTCAAGATATGGTAGAAGGTCGAACATTGGAGCATGCTAAGTTACTTCAAGAAAAGTTTTGGGTGAAGAAGATGACCAAGTCAGAGTTAAAACGCATCAAGAATGACGTTTTTCAACTGCTCAAAGACAACTCGGAAAGTGCTATTGAAGTTGAATATCATCTTGAAAACATAGCACGAGCCATGTCTAACAACATCGATTGGCTCAACCCTGAAGCGAACATTGACTTCACCAGAAAGGACAAGGCTCCATACTACACAGACTAGACCAGACCTCTACCTACAATTGGCCAACCAGATCAACCTAAAATTCCATTTCGCTACTTCTTCAACAACGACTGGAATTTCTTCTACATGGTAGCGATGTGTCAAAGAAATATGCTACATCATTGACACTTCCGTTCCCGGCAGCCATATACTCCAACTACATAGCCATCGAAGAAAAGGCTTCTCACATGTTTGCCAACAGTGTGGAGAAGTATGACATTGATGCGATGTATGGGATTCACCATTGGCCTGAATGCCGAAGAATCTTCTATAAAAGCTGCCAGGTTCAAAAGTTTACACATGAAGTGTTCAGTGATAAAGGGATCGTTGCTGTTAAGCATGTAACTCTCTCGTCAAAATGGGAGTACACATTTCTCAAGAAAATCGTGGTCAAAAGACAAGATGAAGATACTATGTTTTCTGTGAAGCGGACTTTCAGAATTTGTCTCTCAATGACATTGAAGATCTGTATCTTGCCAAGGTACAGGGAAGAATGAGACACTTCTCGACAGAAATCCAACGTGAATACATCAAGTCCTTGCTCATCTTCATCAGAAGCATAGTGATCCAGGATCGTGTAGAAGACTTACAACTTGCCGTGGAATCGTATCAGACACGTGTCAACCTCACCAGACCTCAGCTAGACCTTCCCGACATCAACCACCTTCCTCAATACACTCTCATCGCAGGACCATTTGGAGTAGTCTACCATAGTGAACTACACGAAATTGCTTAATGGCGTGTAACGAGCTTCATAAGTTTGGGGATCATACACCTGAAGCAAGTCGGGGATGGGTTAGCTTATCGGTTAAAGCGATACAACAAGGCATTGGGTCACCAAAGAGATGGAATTCTAAGGAGGCGGGATGTGAAGAGGATCATCACGCGGATCGATGAAAGGTTGTTCGAGAAGGATCAATTCGAAACTTTGGAGAGTTTCGTAGGTGGTCGTCGGCATATCTCTCACGGCTATCAACGTCCGAGCGCATTCACGGAGTTATTCTTGGACTACGATTCTCTGGTAACCCTTGATCTGTTTCTTTCATTAACTATTTGGATGTGTGTTTTCATATGACAATGGCTTGTGCACACATAACGATGTACAACCCGTTCTTGTAATGAAAGGACCACGTAGTGCGCTTGATGCCACAATCCTATAAAAGGAGCGAAAGCTTCTTACTTTTGAGTAAAACTTATCAGAACTTTCATTTTTTTTAAAGTTTTGCTCAAAAGAACAAGTACTTCCCCTTATGATTTTTCAAAACCTCAAAAGTTAATATCACTTGTTGAGGGGGAGTATTTGATTTAAAAACTTTGTTCACAAAAAATGTTCTTCGTGGTAATCTTCCCACAAAACTCGAAATGGTCATATTCGATATCAATATTTCATCAAAAATAACATTTTATATGCCTTTTTTGAGGGGGAGAAAAAAATTTTGTGATAAGAAATATGTTGTAACTTGCAAGATAATCATCATGTGAATAGACTTAACCAACGAATTGACGAACTCTAAAATGTTAGTAAATCGAAAAGACTTGTCCGGGACGGGTAATAATTTCAAGCTAGTTCGCTAGTGATGTAAACGTGTCTCGCAAAGGACTTGTCCGAGTAGAATGTACCATTCGAGAAACTCTTGGTAGACATGAACTTTGACGGGTTTGACAACCTTTCGAGGTTGTCCACACCTTCAAGGTAGTTATTAGAGCTAGTTGTCACCTAAAAGCTGACAATGTATCTCTTTAACTAGGCAATGTAACCGTGTCTCGCGGGGGATTGTCTATCATGAGTTGATCAATTCAAAAGTGCGTGCTTTTCTCTCACCGTACAGATTTCAGTCAAAACTCTTATGCACGTGTGGAGGGGGAGTAATTATGAAAAATCTTAAAACTATCAAACAGTGGTATTAAATGCTTTTATTCATAACCACTGTGAGAGATTTTCATGAAAATGGTTTTATAGCAACATAGGTTAGTCATGGAGTTATAAGGTGACTAAGGTTAGGAATAACCGTCCTATGATCCGCCAGAGCCGGAGGGATCTACCCAAGGACACCACCAATAGTTAGAATTAGAAGTTCTTAGGTATGATTATAAAAAGGAGAAAATGAGAATCGGAGAAAGAAGGAGTTGAAGAATTAAAAAAAAAAGTGCAAAGAAAAGGGTGAAAAGAAATAGCCCTCCGATTATTCAACTTAGGCGCACACACGGGTTCAATTCATATGCTCTTGGTTGTCACTTGATGACACCAGTATTGAAGATCAAAGTCGTCATGGACCCAGTGACGCATGCACTAAACCTTCTCAGCCACTCAAGTTTGTCTCAACAGAAGCTTGTTTCATTCTCACAGGGAACCCTACATAAACTATCGGCTTTCTCTTAGAGATTGCTGGTATTAAAGCAAGGAGACCCTCTCCCTAGTCTCTGCTTAGGAAAACCAAAGCGCACTATTGAGTCTAGAGCCACGAGATTCATCAAAAAGATCTCTTAGGTACACTTGACAATTCATCGCTTGTCGTTCAACAAATAGGACGCAAGTGATACATTATTGAGTCCTTCACAGATCTTAGCAATCTGTCGAGAACATTTCTGAGAGGTTCACAATTGTGATCCTTAGTGATTGAATGGAAACTCCTGCCAGGGTCGACATCAACGACACGACTGCAGTCACCGGTAACTCCCGTGGATTACGCTTAGTGTGTCTCAAGCGGTCTGATCGTCGGGTGATGCTTGGTATACCTCGGCGACTCATCTGAACTATAGGTGTACTTCGGTACATTGCGTTATCTCACTTGTGGGACTCTAGTTCAGGAACAGCCTTTGTAAGAATTAGAGTCGTGTTTTCACACTATGCTGTTAACACACTAGAAGTTCAAACTTGTAAGCGTTGGATTCTTTCTAACCCATGTTTTATGTTTTCTTCTTATGGATGCTCGCGGGAGAAAGAGATCGTGCAGATTCTCCACATACTTATGCCAACTACATCATCAAAGAAGTTCTCTCATATTCAAAGGCAACACAAAGTCATAATGATTGTTCATCAACAAAGAATATACAAAGTTTAAAGACTAAAAGAACTTCATCAAAGCTGAAATCCAACGTTAAAGAGCGTGTGAGCATGTTGGAGAAAGACGTGGAGACGCTGGAGCAACGAAGCAGACCTGATGCGGATAACCTCAACATACTATCACTTTCACCACAAAGAACAAAGAACTAAAGAACAAAGAAATCAAAAGACGTCAAAGCAGAATACTTCAAAAGATACAAGATCCCTACACTGTGGAGATTGTACGAATTAAGGCATTTCTTCTCACTAGAAAGAAGATTGTTAGAAGACGTCAAAGCTACTATTACATCAGCACCTACAACGTTTATCACTCTTTCATTCATCACCAACACTTAGGGGGAGATTGTTGGAATCACTCCTAAACTAGATTACAAGTGTTAGTGATTAATATGTAATAGTTAGCTTAATTAGGCCTTTATGTTTGTTATTAAGCTAAGGCTTGTGTAGAAGGCCCATGAGCCTTGGCCCAAGCCCATAAGAAGGGAAGGATGCTAGTAGTGTTGCCCTAGCTCCTTGCCCTATAAATAATCCTTGTAAACCCTCACTTGAGGGTTGGTTGTTTAATTCATTTCATTTTCTACGCATAAACGTGTCACATTCATACGCATTGTGTCTTGTCTTGTTCAACCGATCATCTTATCTTTCTTTCTTACGTATTGAGGCTTGTGTTACAAACATGGTGACCTAACATAGTAGCTCATCATTAGATGATGATTAATTGCATCGTGAATATGATAAAATTGCAAAATTAGTCTAAAAGTAATTAACAAAAACAAGATTTTGAAAAACTCAAATTAAAACGTTTAGAAAAAGGGAAGATAGCAAGTGGGGAATGTGAGCTTTGTGTTCAACTTCAAACACTAGTTGATAATCTTGATTCCAATATTGCTAGAATGAATACTAATACTCTAAATACAATACTAGATAGTGTTAAAACAGGAAAAAATCAAAAGGGTTTAGGTTTTCAAGAACATAATGCATCAACTAGCGAAAATAAAGAAACACAATTCGTCAAAGCAACTGAAAAACAAGCTACTGTAGTCACGGATCCCTTGAAAAGGGAACCGTCTAGTGTTAAACCAGGGATCCGTGGGTTTGCTAATGCAAACAGTAGGAATAGTGTAGCTACTTCATCTAGAACCGACTTTGTTAACATTAATAAGAAGAAACAAACCCACGTTACTATTAGACAACCACCACCACTAAAACAAAATCAAAGTTTTATGAGAAACAAAGGTCCATCATTTTCAAAACCAAACACATTTATAAGGAGACCTAATAATGTTTATCCGAGAAGTAACCACCATCAAATGGGATGGAATCCTAGTGTACAAAACGGCTTTCCATTTCAAAACTTTACACCATGGAATACATACTCACCTTTTCCATATATGCCTAATATGAATGAAATGTATAACACTAATGGACCTTTGAACAAATGGGGACCAAACTTTTTAGTTAATTGTTTTCTTAAGTGTGCTTAAAGGTCGACCTAGATCCGGAAGAATGGATCAAGGAAAGCGGATGCACGAGGCAAATGACCGGTAATAAAGACTTGTTTTCCAAATACGAATCCTTCAATGGAAGGAAAGTGGTATTTGGTAATAGCAAGAGCAAAATCATCGGTAAAGGTACAATTTCCCACAAATCTTTAACCATTAACGATGTGTGTCACGTAGAAAACCTAAACTTCGAACTTCTAAGTATAGGACAAATATGTGATAAAAAGTGTAACGTACTTTTTAGTGAAACCGGTAGTAAAATATTGAAAAACGGTATTACTATAGGAAGAGGCATTAGAAAACATGGAGTTTATGTCATTAAAATCGGTAATGAACCTAAAGACAAACTTTGTCTTACTTCTATGGATGATACTTCGACCTTATGGCATCGAAGATTGGGTCACGCCAATATGCGACTTCTTCAATCGCTATCATCTAAAGAACTAGTAAGAGATCTACCCAAATTAAAATACGAACATCATTTTTGTGATGCTTCTAACATAGGAAAGCAAGTCCATGCTAGTCACAAAGCTAAAAATATGGTCTCTACTACTAAGTGTCTAGAACTACTTCACATGGATTTATTTGGTCCATCCGGTATTCAAAGTTATGGAGGTAACTACAATACTTTGGTCATAGTGAATGATTACTCTAGGTACACATGGACTAAATTTTTAAAGAATAAAACTGAAACGTTTGATTACTTTGAAATATTAAGTAAGAAAATCCAAAGACAATTAGGAAGTCCTATAGTGTCTATTAGAATGGATCATGGTAGGGAATTCGATAATGAAGTGCAATTTAGAGCTTTTTGTAACGCTAATGGTATTACTCACAATTTCTCGGCTCCTCGCACTCCACAATCGAATGGGGTAGTTGAAAGGAAAAATAGAACCCTACAAGAAATGAGTCGCACCATGTTAAATTAGCAATCTATTCCTCAATGTCGTTGATACATCAACGTACATACTTAACCGAGTCTTAATTTGACCATTCTTAGGTAAAACTCCTTACGAGTTACTTCGAGGCAAAAAGCCTACGTTAGAACATTTTAGAGTCTTTGGTATCAAATGTTTTCTTCTTAACACTAAAGATTACCTAACTAAATTTGATCCTAAATCAACCGAAGGTATCTTCTTAGGTTACTCTCCTAATAGCAAAGCTTATGTTATATTAAATAAAGAAACAATGTTGGATCGATATACTTTAATCAAACTAACTTAACTAGCTTGTTAAGGTTTAATAACCTCGGATAAATCCTAAGTTATTAACAAAGAAACACCGAGCAATCTTTATCAAGTGCGAATTTACTTAACAAAGCTAAGAAGAATAACTTTTATTATAAACTCTAAATCGCTTATTATGCGATACTCTAAACAACTCTAAGATTATCGAACTTCTCTCTAAAACACTAAATAACTTGTGAATTCGTAAACTCTAAAACTCATAGACTCGTACCTCTAATGCCAATCTAGGAGTCCTTTTATAGGCTTAAGGATATCCAAGTCGGTTTACAATTTGTATTCTTGTACGACAAGTAATCTAAACATAGAATACAATACTTTCCATAAACGGATATAACAGTTCTTTGTTCTTGCAGTACTTTGACTTCATAGTGCGAGACTTTGACTTTGTCTTTAGCGATACTTTGACTCTTTGGCGTTTTCGATGCTTTACAACTTACAATATTTTCATATCTTGATGATTTCATATCTTGACACTTTCATATCCCAACAATCCTCCCTAACTTGAATTATACTTGCTTGACTTCAAGTTCCCTTTTGTGAATATATCTTTAACAACTTCATCTTTAAGGACATATTGTTTCTTAGTCTTTGGATTGTATCTCTCAGAGTGTCTCGTGCTTGTCAAAGTATCTCTTAGAATTATTCTTTACGTGACATCCGAAGAAGCTCCATCTTTTCAGCAACACAGCAACATATGACAATTTTGTACATTAATTCAGTTTAAGTTGCATACTATTCTCATCACTTCCAGGTGTGTTAACTCCTGTGAGAGGTGAATCATTGAAAACTTAATGGATTTTAGTCTCTTTACCAAAGCCATTAACTTTGGAGTAGCCGAATGTTTTGGTGTATAAGACCATGGTACATTGATAACCATATGATTTTTAGCAAACCACCAGCTATCAACAGATTTGATTTGTCTTTACCAAAAGTTGTACCCTTCTGGACTAGTTAGTTCTTCTATCTAATGGTGAACTAATTACCAATAATGGTTTTTTCACAACCTTTACCACAAGCCATTTTCTTGTGGGCTAGCCAACTCTTTACATTACTGATATGGTGAGTTGATTACCATCCAACTTATTAGCAAGTTGTCAACTAAAAGCGGTTTGATATATCTTTACGAGCCGTTTGCTCATGGATTAGCCAATCCTTTTGTAACCATGGTGGATTGATAACCTATTGATGTTATCATCACAAAACCATTTATTCAACATTTAAAAAATTTATTACTTAGCAAAGGTTTCTTTTAAAATTCTTTTAATCGGTTTATTTATAACAAGACTTTGATGAAAGTCTTTGTCGATCAACAATACTTTGAATAAAAGTCTTGATATATCAAAAAGTATTTATTCAAATAAAATTCATACCGTTATTGATCATCCTCGGCAATAGTAGTCCAGTTGATAAACAAGTTGATAACCATACAAGCGGTTTCATTATCCTCTTCTACTTCCATTCCATGCTCTAGCATTCTTCTCATGAGCTCAACTGTGAGAGGGTATCTTCTTTCGCAAACATGTGTATCATTGTTCCATTTTCTAACTCTAAAACATGAACTCCAGTTCTTCAAAGAATCTCCAACAACAATTTCGGCTTTCTTGATTCTTCCAAACATCATCGGTGCTCTCTTCTTGATTTCCCATGCGGTTATGAGATCACCATGTAAAACTAAACCAATCCCTTCTATTGGATTATGTTCAAAGTAAGCTTTCACCACATGATATAAATAGAATAGGTCTACTCTATCTATAATGTGCAGAAGTCCCATAGCCTTTTGAAAAATTTGAAGCTTTCATCTTCTTTATGAAAGATCATATAATCTCCATCCTTGGATTTCACAACTTCAAAAGCACTAATCTTTGATCCATTCATCTTCATGTCATCATCTTCTTTGAATAATCAAAATCTACCACTCGAGATAATTCCTTAATTCATCACTAGTCTCGATCTTAATTCAACTTTTTCTTTCTTTGAGAACCGAACATACAGTAACTTCGTTTTCCTTTTCTTTTCAAACTCTTCTTTCTTTCGACTTGGTCCAAGTAGCTTCTTCTCTAAAATCTTTGATGCATGCAACATCCTTCTTATAATCCTCCCTAGCGACATCATATAATCTTTTCATCTCAAAATAATTAAACTTACGCAATCCTTTATACCTTGACTTTTCGGATAAGCCATCATAGCATTTACATCTTTAGCTTTATTAAGTCTTCTTGGCATAAATCTAACAGAGCAGTGATTGTAATGGTTCAATGACTTCAACATCTAATTCATCTTGTACCTTTTGGTCGCTTCTCTATTCGAGCTTCTTGAGTTTCTGAGCTTCTCTATCTTTAGCATTTAACTCTTCTTGAATCTTTCTAGTGCTTGTTCATTCAAAGCATCTTGAGCGACTCTTAAGCGTGCTAAAGTTGGTTTCTTCTTCTTAACTTCTACCAAAACACCCTTCCCTTTATCCTTAGGATCAATTTTAGGTTGAGAAGTTCTTTGTAGTTCTTCTTCTTGTACATGTCGAATAGTAACTCCTCCTCTTGGTTGTGATAAATCTCCAAGAATTGTAGCAATGAACTCATCATCACTTGCAGCTTCCTCTTCAAAATTTAACACTCTTGGAGTAATTACTTCTTGTCTCAAAGTATCTTGAAAACCAATACTTTGTTGTTCGAGACCTTGATCATCGTGATACTTTGAACTTGAACATGCTCATCAAGATCTTGAATGATCTTTTCTTGGACTTTTAGAACTTTCGGGTTCATTCTCTTTAACCATATCTTTTTCAAGTTATGTTCTTCTAGATTCCTCCCAAGTTGATGTAAGATGGTTTATGAACCTTTTGGTGGTTACTTGTCTTTGACACCTTTGTGCTTTCTTCTTTGATTTGACCCAGATCTGAAATTCTTTAATCAAAGGCGGACAAAGTTTTAAGCCTTCTAAATTTTATCTTCAATTTCTTTAGTCGCTTAGCTCGAACCTTAGTAGTCTTTTGCAACTTAACTATCTCCTTGTCAAAGCATAATTATCAAAGATAAACCTTCACGAGGTATAGTATGTGGATCGTCACCGTGAATATGTGAATGTTCCTCCGATTGAGAAGCGAGGAGCAGATCGTGGTGGAGATGGAGAAGGTGATCTTACAACTTCTTCTTGAACCTCAAGGATTGGAGAAGCAAGACTGTGGAGATGCGGTACCTTCATGAGAAGCGGTGCTGCGGATGCACGATACTGCGATTCTGCAGTTCCTTGAGATCGATACTTTCACTTGTTGCATCATCTTCATCATCTCCTCTAACGACTGAACAACTTCCATCATAGAAGTAGTTAATGGTGTATCTCGACCTCTAAATAGATCACTTCTTCTAGCCATAAAAGTAAAAATCTTGGTTTGTTGAACAATAATAGGCAATAAGTGCAGAGGCTTAGGTACATCATCAAGTTGTTTGTTCGGAAAAACTTGTACAAACACAGGATACATTAACCATTTTGATCCATGATTGATGTGAGAAGCATGCCATCAAGAATTAGCCTTGAAAAATTAAAAATACGATCGTAGCTAATCCCACCATAGCGGATGCTATATTAGACCCAAACCGCTCCCAAGAAGTACTTTTAGCACTAATACAATGTAACAATACATGTATTAAAAACTTCCATTGAGGACAAAACAACTGTTTTCTGAATGTTTGTTCTGTTAAAGAACCTTCATAACCAATATGCCCAAAAGTTTCCCAAATCAATTCCTTGGAAAAACGAATAGCACCATCATTATCATTAAACACCAAATCCTCTCTAATAGATGCTTCAGTAATCTTCACAGTTCTTCCAACAACTGTAGCCCTAATATAAAATTCTTCATTCTCCATGTGTTCTCTTGCAGTAGCCCAAAATTCTTGAATCCAAGGCGCAATAATATCCGGCTCTACTAAAAGAGCGTAACTGATGGGCGACCCAGTTAGATAATCAATAATATCATGAAACGCCTCATTATCTTCAGTCTTGTCTAAATTGGCTACCATATTGTGCTTTGAAACAGTAGGTCGATTCGCCATGGGTGAGTATGTAAGAGGAAATAGAATATAAGAGGAAAACCGGAAAGTAGTTATTTATAGGTGAGATTTAAAAATCACGCCCAAAATAAAACAACCGTTAGCATTAATTACCCTCAATATAACCGTTGGAGCAGTGCTTTAATCGACAAACAAGATTTCCACGTATGCGATTTTTCCCAAAGCGGTACTTTCCAAGCGGTGACTTTCGGGAAAACAACTTTGCCAAATTCCTCTGTAGAAACTAAGTATACACAAAGATCCTCCCTCATAACAATACAGGGACTATACTAACACCTTATAGTCCTCCCCTCAAATGTAACTTAGTAGTTAATCATGCCAATACTCACCACCAAGTGATTGAATCTTGAAACATCAAAGCCTTTGGTGAGTAAGTCACTACATTGTCATCTGTGTAAACCTTAACAACATTAATGAGCACGTGCTCATAGCAATCTCGATAAAGTGATGCCTAATCAATGTATGCTTGGTCTTGGAATGATAAACCGGATTCTTTACAATACAAATGGTACTCTCATTATCAATATTGATAGGAGTATTTTTAAATTGAACCCATAGTCCAAGAGTTGATTACGCATCCACAAAACTTGTCCACAACGACTTGTAGCACTACATATTCGACTTCATAGATGATGTTCTTTGCAATTGTCTGCTTCTTGCATTGCCGAGACTAACCTTCTTCCAAGATATTGGCATCCACAGTTGTTGATCTTCTATCATAATTATCACCGCATAATCACTATCCGAAAAAGCTTCTAAGTGAAAAGGTGACTCTTTTGGATACCACAACCCCAACTTTGGTTGTTGTTTTAAATAACGAAGATTCTCTTTCTTTGCATTCATGTGAGAGATCTTTGGGAGACTTGATATCTTGCACATAAACAAGCGCAAACATGATATCGGGCCTTGATGCGATAAGATACATAAGAGAGCCAATCATTGATCTGTATAACTTGACTTCAACAGTCATCCATCTTCATCTTTGCCCAATGAATTGATAGATTTAATAGGTGTAGTAACATCCTTCATATCATCAAAATTAAACTTCTTAAGTATGTCGAGAATATACTTGTCTTGACTGATAAAAATTCCTTCCTTTGTTGCTTAACTCAAGTCCCAAAAGAAAGTTAACTCTCCCATTGAACTCATTTGAAATTCCTTCGCATCACCGCTCAAACTCCTTAACCATGGACCTGTTTGGTAGCCCCAAAGATGATATCATCAACATAGACTTGAACTAACATGATATCCTTCTTGTCTCTCTGATAAACAAGGTCTTGTCAATAGCTCCCTCTTGTATCCATGTTGCAATAAGAAAGTAGAGAGCCTCTCATACCAAGCTCTAGGTGCACGATGAAGGCCATAAAGAGCCTTAACCACCTTGTAGACTTTGTTTGGGTGTTTAGGATCTTCAAAACCTAGAGGTTGTTTCACATACACCTCTTACGTAATAGTGCCATAGAAAGGCACTCTTGACATCCATTTGGTAAACCTAAAACCCATGTATGAAGCAAAAGAAAGAAATATTCTAATAGCTTCAATCCTTGCGACGAGAGCAAATACTTCATCATAATCTACACCTTCTTCTTGTCATGGCCTTGAGCTACTAACCTTGCCTTGTTTTTGATAACATTGCCTCTTCCCATCGGTTCCAATAACTCTTCCCATCGGAAGATCACATAAAACCAAACTTCTTGAAGTTTAAATTGAAGAAGTTCCTCCCGCATAGCTTCAACCCAACTTTCTTTAGTCAAGGCTTGAGCAATGTTCTTGGGTTCCTCTTGAGAGATAAAACAAGTAAATAGGCAGGTTTGATGGTCCTTATGATTCAGCCTGTTTTGTTTGTAGACAAAGCTAAGTAAAGCATTATGAGGTTTTGTGAAACTCTTAGCTTTGTGTCTTGTCATAAATCCAGAAGTAGATGGACCAATGATTTGATCAGTAGGATGATTTTTATGAATCATTAAGATTGGAGACTGTGGAACTCCATATGCATCATCTAAGTTAGTTAAATCAACATCTTCATATGAATGCGAGAAAATACCTTCATCCGCAAGCTCATCATCGCCTCTAATTCGGGCATTGTAGGATCATCCAAATCATCTAAAGTCATCACAACAGTGAAGATACTTTGATCGAAAATCTTGTCAAGCATCTTGTGAGAGTACTCTGCATCTTGTTCTTCTTCTTTGCCTCTTCATAAGCTCTCCTTTGTTCATCGGTGTAAGAATATGCTAATACATCTTGAAGAAGCATCCGATTAAGTTCCTCTTGAATAGATTGATCCTCGCAGATAATGAGGATTGTGGTGCAACAATACTTTGTTTTGGAGAATCATTACTTTGCTTGGGAACATCGATTACTTTGTTTTGGACTTACGGGATCTTCATCGTGAACAACATCGGTCTAATATGAACTCCATGAACAACATATTGTAAATCTTCTCCATTGTGCACAAAGTTGATTTTCTTCTCTACAGTACATAATTCATTGAAGGAGTTAAAACCTCAAGATCAAACATCCAATCGGGACCTTTACCTTTCTCATTGTCTTGATCTTCTAAAACTCAACATGAAGACAATCTTGAATCTTCTTAGTAACTCATTGTAGACTCTAAAGCCTTTCTTGTTAGTGCAATAACCCAATAAATATCCTTCTTGGACTTGCCATCAAACTTCCCAGTTATCAATGGTGTTTAAAATAGTAAGAGGGCATCCAAAAGGCTTCATAAAGCGAATGTTGGGTTTATTGCCCATCGACAATTCATAGGGTGTCTTCATTTGTGGTTTGGTGGCGAGACTACATAAGTACATAACATGCGATACTTGACACGCCCAAAATTGAATAGGTAGATGGAATCGCTAGCATTGTCCTTCTTCTTCAATCAAAGTCCTATTCTTCCTCTCTGCAACACCATTTTGTTGTGGTGTTCTAGCAATACTAAACTCCCTCTTTATGCCTTTATTTGCACAAAAGTCATCCATAAGCTTGTTCTTGAACTCGTTCGTTATCACATCTAATACCTCTAACCTTAAGTCTTAATTGGTTTCAAGTGCTATAATCGATTATCGAATAGCATCAAAAGTATCATCCTTAAAACCCAAAAGAAAACCCAATCGAATCTCTCGCTATCATCTCGTAACAACCAAACGAGACTTTTCTTATTTAAACTTGCCACGAGACATGTCCAAATAAATCCATATGTAACGACTCAATGGTTCTCTAATAGTTCTTTCCTCAAGCTTCTTGCAGAAGCTTTGTGTTGTTTACCCTTCTTGCATGCCAAGCATGATTGATCATTCTTGTAAGTCTTTGAAGGTAAACCTCTAACTAGATTGCCTTTGACCAGTTTGTTGATATTCTTGAAATTAACATGGCCCAATCTTCTATGCCATTGATGTGCCTCTTCAGATGTTGCTTTAGCCACCAAACATGTGGCTCTTCCATAAGAATGTAGACTCTTGTTGAGAATCGTTTAAGCTCATCTAGGAATAACAATAACAACAATAAATAGAATGCACAGCGGAATAAATCAAAACAACGTTGTTATTGCTAAAGGTTTCTTCGTCATCATCATGTGTTCTACAAAACACATCTACAGCCCCAATCCTAGACGATCAACTCTAAGACGGTTACAATCTAACAGGGATCCATGATCCTTGAGGCTGACCAACTACATGTCGACATACACTATAGTCTAGGCGTTTATAAACTCACGCCCTAGACACACACACACACCTATGTCTGATGTTTACATTGTTTGACACTCTTTAACCTACGTACCCTGCATCTCTTTATATACTAGAGAATGCTAGGGTTTACAAAGAGATAAGGATTAATAAAATACAGAATATACAAGATATCGTCTATCATTCTAATAATATCTTCTGTATCTTTATTCTTTGTAGCTTTCTCTCTTTGTTACATTCAGCCCTTCATCTTTCATACTATTTTGTCTTATCAACTCAAAGAACCTAATTCCCAACAATCTTCCCCTAGTTGATAATGACAAAACCACATAAGCATGAACTTCCCCTGAAGCTAATATGAATGAAAGATAAACAAACTTCCCCTTAACCATGCAATCACCAAGAATCTTCAAGTTGCAGCTTCCATGTAAATATTCTTTACTGTTAGAAACTGACTATGATACCACTTGTTGATCCCAGTTGAGCAAACGATCTAATATAGAAACTGACTAGTAACAAAAGCTTATTAAGTATTACGCGGAATTTAACACTTGATCTTAAGAAGAAGAACAGTTAACTTTCAACACCTCAATATTATTAATACGAATACTCTTACAGTATTAGGGTTTTGCAACCTTGAAGTGAAAACGACTTTAGATATAAAAATACACGTATATCTAACCTAGCCAAGGACCTCCTTTTATATGATAAGGAGTCCTATACAATATACAATACGTATCCTTCAAGATAAATATCTTTTCCATATTTATCGATACAATAAACTAACCGACTCTATAGAACTAGCAATTACTTACAATACTATCGCATTACTCAATACTACTAGCCGCGGTTATCTTCATCGATGGTTACTCTTCTTACATCCGTGGTTATCTTCAAGCTTGTCCGCGGTTCCATCACTTAAAGTAATTCATCATACAAGGAACCTAAAACCCAACAATCCTCCCTAAACTTGACAAATTCCAACGAAATTTTCAAGTTTCTTTAAGCTCAAAACATCGATGTGGAGGATGTAGCCAAACACTTACTTCTAAGTATCTTCTCATACTTCAAAGAAATCATAAGCTTGACTATCATAGGACAATAACATCTTGAAACAACTGGCTTCAACATCGAGTAATTATTCTTGGATGATTATTCGGTTTAGGATACTCACCTTCTACAAGCATATGAATAATCGACCGAGAAAGTTAAGACATGAACTCCACAAGTTTGATATAAAAACCAACGAGTAACTTGACCATTGTAAAGTCCTTGCCATTACGGTTCATCATGAGTAGGCTCAAATAGAATCTTCAAATTATGATACATCGACCTCTCATGATAATCATCGGGATGTACTTCACCAAAATTCTTCTTATAAAGTACCCAAAGATTCATCAAATCATCTCTATCAAAATATTGAAGCATTTGAGAAAATTTATTATACTCGAAACATCATTATTGAGTCTTTGAATTTTCCAAACTCCTTCATCGCCATCTAAAAGATTAAACTCATAAGAAATAATTTGATTCACTTCAAAGAACAACTTTCAACTTCTTAGAATCGATGTCTCCTTAACCACAAATTTTCTTTTTCGTTTACTCTCCATCCATGCATCATGATCTTTTTCCCACTCTTTTTCCTTTTGAGAATCCATCGAACAAAAATCATCATTATTAATTCTCATACATCTCTCATAGATTTCCACCATTCTTTTAAATGTACAGGTACTAAGATTATCAGAAACATATATACCAGAATTCTTGACAATCCTCATCAAAACATTCCTCAACTGAGCAATAGAAGGAGGTTTCTTTCTTACAATTTTCTTCTTTCCTCTACTAACCTTCTTTGCCAACATTCCCAGAAGTCTAGCCTTTTCTTCATCATCGAACAAAGCCCATTCTTGTACTGTATATTCATCATTGATCAATTCGGAAGCTTTAAGATAATCTTGAGATTCATACCATATAGCTAATATCTTCGACTAGCTTCTTCTTCATCATTCTTTCTCTTTTCAAAAGCGCTCTATCCTCCTCTTCCATACTTCTAGCAAGCTCTTTATCATAAGCCTCTTGTTACCTTTGTTTTTAAACTTGATACTACTTCTTTGCCTTTTCCAACATTAGATTTGATCATTTTCTTCTTCAAAGGTTCACCAATAACCAAACTTTTGATTTACCTTTTGCTTTAGTAGCGATGGTGAATAGATAAAGCGGTGCAATAATTGATGTAGGTATAGATGAAGTTTTGCTCAGATTAATCAATGTGCTTGCACCTCTTTCTACTTCTTTAGACTTAGATGGTAATTCGAAATAATGGTAACAACGAGAAGTAGTTGTAACAATGATAGGTATGACGATAGATGAAACAATAGCCAAATCGAAACAACATCGGTGGTTACAAAAGTACTAACAGGGTTTCGGATATACTATCGATTGTTGTGTTACGCACCATGTCAACATTTCTCAATTCCTCAAGAACAACGACATTCCCGCTTTATCGAAACTACAAATTCTTGATCTCCATCACAACATCTTCTTCCATAGTAACACCTCATGATACATTCCCACCTCCCACAAGTCATGCCATCACTCCTCCCCTGTTTGGATACATCATCCACATTCGAGTAGAGGAGGTGCACCTTCTTTTCAAACGCCTCAAGGCTTTCAAAGCGCAAGACCAGTCTTTTCACTCTCTCCAAAACCAAGACCCTATGCTTTAACCTCCGAATAGTTTTACCACAAGCACAAAGTGACCTCCTCAGAGACTAGAAATCTTATCCTCCATTTTAGAACACCGAGCAATCAATTCATTTATCGTTCAAAATATCCTCCCACTTCGACTGTGTTAATCGGTCCGAGAGTGGATCATCGAAAAAGTCATCATGTACATAATCATCAACCGTCAATTCATTATCGGGTTCCAACCTATCCTCATCACTTGAATGTGTTAATCGCCCGAGCGGTGAATCCTTGGATACAAAGACATAGCACCGGGCATCGAGCACGATCATCTATGTACCTGTAGTAGCCCGGTTGGCGGGGATACCTCCACTGTGGTAAGTTCTAAAGAACTTCCCACATTAGGAGTTGCCAAGGTTGGGTCTTATTGATGTTTCCACTATCGACCAAAGATCTAAGCATGAATCGATGGTGGAAGCCCTTCCAATCATGTCACCTCCACACCATGTGACGGCCTCATTAACCAACCACTAGCACTAGCTTTGAGGAAGTCGAGTGCCCTACATTCGCGAACCTCATGAACCTCGAGAATCGGTAGGAAAATTTAACATGTTAGAAACAAAGGAACATCCGGAATAACAACGTTACGTGGCGGATTCCTCATATGCAAACACTCGAGGAATCATACGATTTATTTCATACTCTAACATGTTCAATAGGATCTGAATTTGTCGTTCCACAAGCAATTGAACAAATCGAGGATACAAATAATACTTTCCTTCTTCCTAATATTCTCGCACTAACCCCTCATAAATCATCCTAGACCAATTAAATTTCCTTCCATCGACAAACAAATAATAGCGATGTAATCTTGGAAGGAAAATCATTAAATCCGGTGGTCTTATTGCTCATACACATTAATAACGTGTGAATCAAAAACTTCCATTGGGAGAAAGCAGTTCTTAAAAATTGTACCTTTTCACCTCGTGTGTATCCTAATCGCTCTAAACCACCCACAATCTCGAAGATCGAAAGATTATCAACACCATCAAGATCATCCAAATTTCAAAACTTCTCAAGAAGCTCCTCGATGAATCGAAATAGCATTGTCATCCACCCTAGTACTAAAACCTCCAACCCATTAACCTCCTCAAGGGTAGCATTCTTCCAAAACGTCGTATATAGGTTTTGAAGATGGTAGGTTCAATCGTTAAAGCAAAGTGAATAGGACTATGAACAAGGAAATCAATCATTTGATGAAACCCTTCAGAGCGAGCATCTTTGGTGAGAAGAGCAACAAGATTATGTGAAGTAGAGTACAACTCAGGCATTTTCTGTGAATCCATTAATGATGTGAATAAGGTGGGTTTGTGAAGAAATCAATAAAAGTGATTAGGGTTTAAGGATATGGAGAAGTAGAAGTGGTTATGAGTTTAGCAAAAGTGATCCATCCGTGATTTGATAAGTAAGATATACTTTTGCCAAAGTGTCAAAACAACCCACAAGTATCAAAGCAGATAAGCATAGTATCCGTGCTTCCACAACATCCGTCGATAGATGAAATACTCCATCGGTGGATGCGAGATAACCACTCCTACCAACCGCACAACATCTTTTTTTTTTTTTTTTTTTAACACAAACATAAGCGGCAAACACACTAGCTCCTTATGCAAAGACATCCTTCGTTCTGCAAGACAACACAAAACAAACACAAAGACAAAGATTATGATTGTCGTTGGTTAGAAATAGCCGAGTGGTTACAAATGACCTATCCGAGGTTAGAAACGATAAAGTCAACATAGTCAACTTCTAGAATATATCTCACAATCCCCAAGAACCTCATTAACTCTCCAACCACATTTAACCTTGCCTTTAGTTACTTGATAACCCTAATCCTCACTTATAAAAAGCACCCATATATCATATAACGCCCAAACCAATCAAGAGATAAAACCTAATTGCTCCAAAATTCCCGATCAACCAAAATGTGGAACCCTAGTTGGAACAAACCGAAGTGGTTGATCTAACCACCACCTCATCCTCTTCATCATCTTCATCATCAAGTGAAGATGGAAACCCATAGCTAACCTATTTGCCTCCACTAGAACCAAGACCAAGAAAATCTCCATTTCTCCCATCATCGGAAGATGATAGTGTGGGATCAGTGATGCTTGAGAAGACTCGATGACTCTTCTAAGAAGAGACCTTCAAACACCAAACCTTCATCTTCTAACCCCAACCAAGACCTCGAGCAAGAAACCCACCACTCCCTAGTAACGAGAGGTGGTTCTTGGTCCGAGAGTACCAAGTCATGGTACTTCTTCACACACAGTAACGGGGAAAGGAAAAGGGAAGATGGAGTAAGTTCTTTGAATGGTGGTAGGAGTAGATGGAGCACAAGAAGATTATCATATCGACCATCTATCTCGCCAATATCGACTTGACTTCTTCGTTTCATCAATCCATCCTTTCCATTTTGATCCTTAGTCGCTTCGTTTGCATATGATAAATGCATATCCGAAGATTCAAACGATATCGACAAGGATAGTAGTAATAGAAATATTAGGAGAAAATCATGTATAGTTGTAGTCGTTATTCAACACTTGAAGTTTCATTGTGTCGTAAGTCGTAAACTGCTTTTGTTGAATGAACAATGAAATTTCATTACCTCTTGCATCTCTATAATGATTTAGCCTTTTCCCAAAATCCGACAATTGATTACGAATCCATAGAACTTGACCACAACAACTAGCGTGACCACATATTCACCTCGGTTGTAGAATTTGCCACAATAGTTTGCTTTTACATTTGCCAAGAAATTAATCTACTTCCCAAGAACCGACATCCTCCGGTGGTAGACTTCTGTCCAAACTAGCTCCAAGATAGTCACCGTCGGTGTAGGCCACTAAATCAAAGGAGAATCCTTAGAGTACCAAAGGCCCAATTTAGGATGACCTTTCAAATACCTAAAGATCCTCTTAACAACATTCATGTGTGATGTATTGGGTGTTACTTGAAATCTTGCACACACACATATCGAGAACATAATATCGGCCTAGATGCGATCGAGATACATCAAAGATCCAATCATGGATCTATACAACTTCGATCAACTTTGGGACTCCCATCATCGGGTAGTATAGGTTTACGAGTCTCCATAGGTGTACTAGCACTTTTGACATCTTGAAACCCAAATTTCTTCAACACATCTGCTACATACTTGTCTTGACTAATGAAAATACCATCAGTCCTTTGTTGAACCTGTAGCCCCAAAAAGAAAGTGAGTTCTCCCATAGAACTCATCTGAAACTTATCATGCATAAGTTTCTCAAAATCTCTGCATAGCTCCTTGTTTGTAGACCCAAAGATGATGTCATCAACATAAACCTGAACAAGTAAAATATCATCTTTGTGCTTTCTAATGAACAAAGTTTTGTCAATCAGTCCTCTCTTAAACCCATTGTCCATCAAATAAGTAGATAGGCATTCATACCATGCCCTAGGAGCCTGATGCAGTCCATACATAGCCTTCCTCACCACCTCAAACCTTGTCGGGATGATCGGGATCTTCAAAACCGGAGGTTGACAAACATATACCTCCTCATCAATAGTGCCATATAAAAATGCACTTTTAACATCCATCTGATACACAACAAAATTCTTGAATGAAGCATAAGCCAAAAACAATCTAATAGCTTCTATCCTTGCAACTGGTGCAAATACTTCATCATAGTCCAAACCTTCAGTTTGTGTGTATCCTTGAGCAACCAATCTTGACTTGTTCCTCACTACAATTCCTCTTTCATCCCTTTTGTATCTTTATTCTTTGTAGCTTTCTCTCTTTGTTACATTCAGCCCTTCATCTTTCATACTATTTTGTCTTATCAACTCAAAGAACCTAATTCCCAACAATCTTCCCCTAGTTGATAATGACAAAACCACATAAGCATGAACTTCCCACAAGCTAATATGAATGAAAGATAAACAAACTTCCCTTAACCATGCAATCACCAAGAATCTTCAAGTTGCGACTTCCATGTAAATATTCTTCCCTTTTGTCATCTTCAATTAGGGATCATAAGTGAGCAACCTTGATCTTCACAACTACAAATCAATATCATCGTCCAATCCATCCTTCCAATGTTTCAAATTACCCACCATTAAGTTTTCCGCATCTTTAAATGAACTTGAAACAATAGAAATCAAAATCGATAGTAGTAATAACAACTAGCAGCTTGTAAAACCTTCACCTCGAATGATGCATGCAAATGGTTAAACATTTTAACATTAAGCTTCCCACGAAACCCATATATTAACCATTTTCTTGATTCTTCCAATCAGAGGCTCCATGTAATGATTACTTGTGAAGAAAACCAAGTATAACCAACTTGATCTTTGAAGTAGAACAACCCAAACACGTGTCTTATATCTTGCACTAAAGGCGACATCGAGCGTATACCCAATCATGGTGTATAAGGAGACCGCAATCCTTGACAATAATCATGAGCACAATAACGTAACTCCTTCAAGTGTTTTGTCAATTCATTGTCACATGAACGCACAAACAAGTTATCTTAAAAGTGTAACACCCACTTTAAGATATGATAAAACACAAACCCAGATAATTCCACTTCATCGTCAAGTAGATGATAAACGCCTTTCTTCGTAATCAACTATGACAATAAGAATGAGCCATAAACCTGTTAAGAACAAAAACCAAAATCCTCTTGTGTGTGTGATCCAAATCGCATGTGTGTGTAATCACAGTCAAAAACCATAACCTGCCATATGACACCCAATATCAAACAATACAAATAATCTGCATGACTTCCCCTTACTGTTTGTAATTCGTGCCATAAAACCAATAATCATCTTTCAATCCATGCAATAGACAACATGAAGTGAAAAGCCACGACAACCCATAAATTTTAGTACAACTGCTTGAATAACATACACCAACCGTCACAAATCAATGTTAATCGGTGGAAGCCAAGTGAGCGGTTGAGTAGAACGCAGCAGAGGTAGCAAGTTAAGTAGCGATGGAAACGATGTAAAGGTAGCGATGGTTTTGAGAAAACTATCCGTGGTTACCAAAGTGCATCGGTGGAAATCAAAATACTATCCGTGGTTAGACACATACCATCGGTGGAAATCAAAGTACTATCCGTGGTTAGACACATACCATCGGTGGATAAGCATAGCTATCGATGGTTTCGTTAACCTATCGCCAGATTCCGATGGGTTGATCGAAACACAACAATAGCGACTTTAAGCATAAGTTCGATGTACGTTTAAAATTTGTGTTGAGCACGAGTTCCAGCAAGTATAGTAAGCATTGAACAAGCATCAGCGAAGATACTTCTGGAACGAACCCAACTCCAACGAACAGCATCTAGTGTTTGTTACAAACCTTAACATTCAAATCATTCACTATATATGTATCTATTAAGGTTTGTGAAAACCCTAATTGCAATCAATAGATAGTATAAAGACGACACTTTTTGGTCTTTAGTGACACTTTTTAGAGTCACTAAGAACTTGAAAAATTCAACTTACATGATTGTGTCTGCAGTTTTCAGGCACGTATATCTTTGACCGAGACTTGGATCAACAATTCCTCCGTGGAAAGTTAGATGTCAATATAGAAGCTCCACCAAAATTTTAGCCCGATCCAACGGTTCACTTAAAAGTTATACTGTTTCAAAGCCGACTGCGAAGCATTACGAAAATTTAACCACCGCGAATTTTTCTTCCTCATCAAGAAACCTTGCGAAATCCTAGATATCAAGAGCCACCCGCTCGATACCACTTGTTGAGAATCGTTTAAGCTCATCTAGGAATAACAATAACAACAATAAATAGAATGCACAATGAATAAATCAAAACAACATTGTTATTGCTAAAGGTTTCTTCGTCATCATCATGTGTTCTACAAAACACATCTACACCCCAATCCTAGACGATCAACTCTAAGACGGTTACAATCTAACGAGGATCCATGATCCTTGAGGTCGACCAACTACATGTCGACATACACTATAGTCTAGGCGTTTATAAACTCGCGCCTAGACACACACACACACTATGTGCGATGTTTACATTGTTTGACACTCTTTAACCTCACGCACCGCATCTCTTTATATACTAGAGAATGCTAGGGTTTACAAAGATATAAGGATTAATAAAATACAGAATATACAAGATATCGTCTATCATTCTAATAATATCTTCTGTATCTTTATTCTTTGTAGCTTTCTCTCTTTGTTACATTCAGCCCTTCATCTTTCATACTATTTTGTCTTATCAACTCAAAGAACCTAATTCCCAACAACTCTTCATGTCTAAGCTATACACATCATTTGTCCTTGGTACTCTAAGTACTACCATGTCATCATCAACAGGTTTAAAATCATAGGAAAGGATGAGACATTCTGTGTCAGTGAATAACACATGATGCTTTTTATCACAAATTTGAGAGACTGGGAGCAAGTTGAATTTAAGCTCCTTCACATATCTAACATTCTCAAAGTCAATAAGCCACCTTTGATAGTTCCTTTGCCGATAATCTTTCCTCCATTGGGATCATTCCCAAACGCAACTCTTCCTCCACTAATATTTCTAAAATCGTACATAATCTCTTTGTCTCTGTCATACTTCGAGCAACCACTATCCACAATTAGATGATCTTTAAGCTCCTCTTCGGGTTGCCTGCACACAAAGAAAAGAGTTAGTGATTTTTAGGAACCCAAGCCATTCTTGACTTGTGTTCCTCAGGAGTTACAAACTCAAATTCTTTGAGTATGTAATTCCACTATCTTTCAAATGATGATCCAAAATTATCTTTTGATCTTTAGCATGTGGATTTTCAAAACTTTCTGGTTTTTCAACATAAATCTCTTTACAAGATTATTAGCTTTTCTTGTGTCACAAAACATCGATTCACTTTTTGTTGAAATCTTGTGTGTCCTCAAGAGTACCTTCCTTCTAACCCATTCGGTTTAACACGTGGTTCCCGTGATCTAGATCCCCATGTGAAGTGTAATACCTTCTAGGTTGATAGTGAGATCTCCTAGGATTCCTATTCCAAGTCGTGTGATCGTTACCTTGTTTCGGCGATGCTTTGAAAAGTACGTGAGATCTTGAAGATTTTGAAAAGGTCTTCTCGATGTGAGTATCGTGATCCGGTGTGAAGTTTACGTGATTAATCCTATTTGAATTATTCCAAACTTGTTTGTGCTCTCTAGGTTTGTGGTTGATGGATCTGTTCTTTGAAAATTTGCTAAGGTATTACGAGTGTCGATCACAATCTTTGATTAAGTGATTAGGACTATAACACAAAAACACGGTTTTCACCCATACTCCCAATATGACTTCTTCTATGTCTATGACCAAAACTATTGTGTCTTCTAGGTGAATGATTGAACTGTTTTGACCAAAGGTATCCCAAAAGGTTTAGCGGTACTATTTTGAAAAGGTTTCTGAAAGTCTACCTTGTGGAGTAGTACTTTGATTTGAAGGTCTTGCTTGATTTTGAACATTATTTTCAACAACTTCTTTGGGTTTTCATATCTAGATTGAGCAACAAGATTCTTCCTAAACTATAGACTGCCTACTCCAAATCGAGAAACATCAGGCCTTATGGGTTGATGACTAATGGGATGTGGGACGACATTATATCCCTTGTCTTTCTTATACTCGGAGGTGGTTCACTTATTGAGCCCTCATTACTAGATGTATCTACATAGTTAATGAGTTCATCATCACTAGTGGTTATGTCCTCAAAATCACCTACATCCCGATCACTAGGTTGATTTTCTTCTATGTTATCAAAGTTCATACCAAAACCTAATCCAGTTCTAATGTATGCTCTTCTTTGTTTTTCAACATAAGTAACATGGGACGGACTGAGATTCATTCGAGCGACAAACTTTTCTAACGGATCATCTCTCTCTTAGTTAATTTCTCAATTTCAAGAATTTCGCTTTAGTTTCCATTCACTAAGTTTTAGCTGGTAATCACATTGTTCATACTTTTCACCAAGCCATTTCATTATTTTCATGTGTTATAATTTTAGCTTCCATAGACTACAAAGTAATTTGATAACCGGCCACTTCGGATCTAGCCTTAATACAATTATCTCTTTCAATCACATAATCATTAAGTAATTTATGATAAAAATCATAACAGTTTGAGCATACCTCGAGATAGGAGGCGAGTTGGTGAAGTAGCCACCATTGCAAGAAGAACAGGATCATCTTCACTTTCTTTGCTCCAATCAAATCCTCCAAAGCCATCATCGATTCCAAAGCGGCATGTTCGGGTTCTTCATCAAAAGCGTGCTCGGTCCAATGCATCCACTGTGTCTTCAAGCGCATCTTCCATCTCTCGATGAGTGTCTAAATACTCATCATTTTATTCCATCTGCCTTGCAAAAACAAATAAAACACTTTGAAAAGTCTCAAAAGACAGGAAAAAATATTTAGGCGTATTTTATGCAATAATTGTCAAAATCTAGTCCACGGTTATTCAAAACATGTAATTTTTCATAAAAGGCCCTCAAGGATTTTCAAGTTGTCAAAATTACCCTTATAAAGTTCAGTTTTGCAAAATGGCAACTTTAGTCCCTGAAGTTTCAAAGATTGACAGAATTTACCCCTGGACACTTTAAATGGAAAATTAATATTTTTAGTCCTTTGGTAATTCAAACTTGTCAAAAGTGGTCCTTATAATAAACTTTGCAAAATTACAGTTTTGGTCCCTCAAGTTTGGTGAATTACAAAAATGGTCCTTGTTATTAATACCAAGTCCACCAAACCAGTTTTGAACCCCCTGCCAATATACCCGTGACCCCCCAGTCAAAAACCACTTGACCCCCCCCCCAACTTGAACCCTTTGTCTATTAATAATTAAACCCGGTCAAACCAAGTCAAATCCCGCCCCTTGTTTCCCTCCATCTTCTTCACCTGCTCTGCAAACCACTCACCTCAACACCCCTTACTTCCAGCTCACAAACCCAAAACCTTATCACTCCACCTCCACAAACCAACAAGGATCATTTAATGCTTCTCCTTCCTTGCACTCAACCCACCCCAACTGGCAAGAAAACTTTTGGCGCCAAAAAGCCATCAACGGCTAAGATGAACTCTAATAATCCAATGGTTCTGAAAGAAGGTGGGAAATGCTCAGAAGACACGTGGGAGCACTTTTGTTGAATAAATAGAAGAAGAGAAGGAGGAGAGAAGAGTAGTTTTTAGTTTTAGTTTTCTTGTATGTCGTTTTTAATTTTAATGTATTAATTAGTCTCTAAAATTGTACTGTTAAGCTTCCCTGTTTTGAACTAAAGCTATTTTATCAGTTGTAATTCATTTCAAGTCCTAATTTAAAGTTTGATTAAAGTTTCTTATTTTTAAGTTTTCTTCTCTTTAATCAGTCTTAATTGTTCTAAATCCGAGCTTCAATAAGCTTTATTATAACTTAAGTGAGCTTACTAAAGCTGTATATAGCTTTTAGTAAGCTCAGGAATCAGTTCAAGTAAATTGGGTACCTGGTCAACAAAAGTCAAACTGGAGCTTCATTTGGAAATGGTTATGACATTGGGTGTTGCAGAGCTTGGATTGGGTTGGATTAGCTTAGGTTAGTGTAGTTATGGTTCTGATTCAAGCTACATAATAGCTGGACAAGTTGTGAGTTCTAAATCACTTTTCCATTTTATTTTTAGAAGCTGCATAATTGAAACTGTGATGATAGCTTGTTGCAAGTGCTTGAATTTGTGTTATTAGGCCATTAGAATAGTGATTAATCTCTGTTTAAGTATTGGTTGGTAAGCTTTCATTGAATCTCTAGTGGAATTAGTGAAACAATTTTATTAAGGAGTGTTTGGATTCAGTGGATCATCTGAGTTTTAGGTGTTGTTAGTAGTTGAGTTCTGTTGCATCATAGCAGTATACATCCATCTAGTACTTTTAGCTCATACATTGGCATCACAAGATCTCTAATAGTCAAAGTTGTTTTTAAACTGTCCTAGTTTCTATTTCAGTAAAATTCAGCAGTCCATAGGTTGCATATAGGTTAAGGAGTAGTTAAGTTAGCTTAAACTAGTCCTATTTTATCATAAAACATCAATCTCAGTTCATAAATTAGAATCAAAGTTCATTAAAGTCAAACTAATAGGATTTTCAAAAAGTCAAAAATTGCTTAAGTCTGTTTTTATTCAAACTTTGTGGATGTCTCATGAACTCAGTTTTGAATTAAAATAAGTGATACTTTGGGATTTCCTGGTTCAGTTGGTCTTGAATTGAAATATGATTTTAGTGGAATTTTAGTAATAATCTATAAGCTCCTGCATAGCTTGTAAATGGGTCAAAAGTGCCATGTGCACATACTCAGTGATAACTGAGTGTGCACAGGTTTATGCAAAGCTCACAACAAGCTCATGGGAGCTTGTCTTGGGCTAATTCTTGGTTTATGAACTCCTTGCCAGGTCTACTTGAGATTGTGGTAGTTGGTTTTGGGTTCCAACTAGGGTAGACAGCTTATTTTTAAGCTTGAAATCAGCTCCTCAGAACTGAATTCACTTGTTTGATTTTGTACTCATAAGCTTGTAGCTGGTTATCTAGAGGTGTAGACTAGTTGATTTAGGTTCTTTTCAATGAATTGTAGCTTAATCTAAGTAGAGGTAGCTTCTGGTGCATCCTAGAGCTTATTAGCTTATTATTTAGAGCTTATTTAGGGACAGTTTGCACTACAGCTTCATAATCTTACACATACGCCCTAGATTTTATATTTTCATAGATTTAGAATATTATTTTAGACTTTTCCTGAAATTTTCATAATTTTTCATCACTGCTTAGTATTTTTCATATTTTAAATCGCTTTTAAGACTTTTAAATAGCTTTTAATACAAATAAATCGAAAATCTTCAAAAAAATAAGTTTTCAATTTTCATAGATAAAGATAAATATAAAAAGCCAAAAAATATTTTTCCATAATTTTCCTAGTTTAAATAGTAATTTTAGCAATTTAATTAGTTTTAAATAGTTTTTAAATCATAGAAATTAGAATATAAATCGGAAAAATACAAAATTAGTTTTGAAAATTCTCTTTAGGTATTTTAGATATTTTTAAAATAGTTTCACAATTTTCCTTTTAATTTCATAATTTTTAGTATTTTAATTTAGTTTTAAAGTTAAAATTAGTTTTTTAATTCAAATTTATAAAAGAAAAATCAAGAAAATCCAATTTTAAAAATAGTGATAGCGTTTGTTTAATATAATTTAGCTTTTAATTTTCTTTCTCAGATTTTCCTTTGTCATCTAGTATTATCATTAACCCATTTCTGCTCGATATCACCCGATCACTACACGTTTAGCTATTCAATCGCACATTCGTTGGGACTTAACGACACGGGAAACACTAAACTCTCTGGACTTAATTGCTTTGGTTCCGCATTGCTTGACTTTTATTACGGTTGACCATTCATGAGTGGTTGACTTGTGTAATAAACCTGACTGTTTGGGACCGATCAGCTACCATACAGTAAAACTTATCAAAACTTTAATCATTTTCAAAGTTTTGCTCAAAAGAACAAGTACTTCCCCTTATGTTTTCAAAACCTCAAAAGTTAGTATTACTTGTTGAGGGGGAGTATTTGCTAAAAAATCTTTGTTCACAAATTGTTCTTCGTGGAAATATTCCCACAAAACTCGAAATGGTCATATTCGATATCAAAAATTTCATAAAAAATAACAGTTATATGCCATTTTTTAGGGGGAGAAAAATTGTGTGATACATATATGTTGTAAATGTGATTGAATCATCGTGTGCTAAGACTTAACCTATGAATTGACAAAATCTGAACTGTCATACATCGAAAAGATTTATCTTCCAAGACTTATCCGAGTAGATTGTACCTATTCGAGAAACTCTTGATAGACATGAACTTTGACGGGTTTGACAACCTTTTCAAGGTTTGTCCACACCTTCAAGATAGTTATTAGAGCTAGTTGTCACCTAAAAGCTGACAATGCATCTCTTTAACTATGCAACGTAACCATGTCTCGCTGGGGATTGTCTATCTTGAGTCGATCAATTCAAAAGTGCGAGCTCTACCATCACCGTGCAGATTTCTTTTAAAACACTTAAGCACGTGTGTAGGGGGAGTATTTCTGAAAATACAAAACTCTCGAAGTGTTACAAAATGCTTTCACTCATAAACACTTTGAGAGATTTTCGTGAAAACAGTTTTATGGCAACGTAGGATAGTCATGGAGTTATAAGGTGACTAAGGTTAGGAATAACCGTCCTATGATCCACCAGAGCCGGAGGGATCTACCCAAGGACACCACCAATAGTTAGTACTTAGAAATCCTTAGGAATGATTATAAAAAGGAGAAAATGAGAATCGGAGAAAGAAGGAGTTGAAGAATTAAAAAGAAAAGTAAAGAAATGGGTGAAAAGAAATAGCCCTCCAAATTATTCAACTTAGGGCGACACGGGTTCAATTCATATACTCTTGGTTGTCACTAGATGACACCGGTATTGAAGATTAAAGTCGTCATGGACCCGGTGGCGCAATGCACTAAACCTTCTTAGCCACTCAAGTTTCTCTCAGCGAAGCTTGTTTCATTCTTCTGAGGAACCTTACATAAACTATCGACTTTCTCTTAGAGATTGTTGGTATTGAAGAAGGAGACCCTCTCCTTGTCTCTCGCGGAAAACCAAAGCGCACTATTGAGTCTAGAGCCACGAGGTTCATCAAAAGATCTCTTAGGAACACTTGACATTTTATCACTTGTCGTTCAACATTAAGGGCCTTAAGTGATACATTTAAGAGTCCTTCACGAGATCTTAGCAATCATCGAGAACATTTATGAGGATTTCACAATTGTGATCCTCGGTGATTGAATGGAAACTCCCGCGGGGTCCACATCAAACGACCACGGCAGTCACCGGTAACTCCTTGTAGGTTACGCTTAGTGTTTTCTCAAGCGGTCTGATCGTGAGGTGATGCTACAGTGTACCTCGGCGACTCACTGAATGTAGATGTACCGGTGCATCGTGTTATCCTACTGAGGGACTCCGGTTCAGAGCGACCTTTGCTAGAATTAGAGATACGTTTTCACACTATGCTGTTAACACCCTCGAAGTTCGACCAAGGTTTTAATATTTATAAGTCTCGTTATACCTATGGTCTACCCTAATGCACTAACGGGCAGTGTATCCGGTCGTGTGTAGTGTAGTATTCGGTAAAACCGAGGTTGTCCCAATAGCTATGTCTGTGGATCAATACTAAGTCTAAGTGTCACAGATTTTAATATGATTATGATAAGGAATTAACTAAATAATGCAAATAAAGGCAAAGATGTGATCAATAGAGGAGAGTGGTGCTAACCTAGTTATTCATCCTAACTAGTAATGTTTACGTCTAATTACTTCCAATTACTTCAGGTGGGGTCAAAGTCGAGAGGACAACATTTGGTGGGTTAGTCCTAACCTATCGACAAAGAGCCACCACCGGAGAAGTCGGTGTCCTCATAAGTCCAGTTGTTCTGGTCCCTAAGCCAAGTCATTAAGTTCCGCTACATGCTAGATTTATAATAGTGAGTGCCGGCGCTAGCATCTTAGACACTCACCCCCTAATTCTTAAGTTCATCCAAACGGTAGGTGATCAGTTGGTCAAATCGCACAAGTAGAAAGGGTCGTCAGTTGGTCATATCTTACCCTTCCCGTCTCAGTCTACCCACTTAGGGTTAGTTGGTCATATCTCCTAAGCAACTAGCCTTTACCGCCATTCAAAACTTCCGAAACAAGGGTAGCTACCAATAAACTATGCATGCATACACTTAGAAATAATTATACGGAAGCAATGTAAACGCAAACAAAACAATTAAGGAATCATAACTAGGCCAGCACAAAGAGGTGCTTAGCCGCTCATATTAACCATACAAATCAATTCAATGTTTAATGTTACGAAATACATGAATTGAAAGTAAAGAAAAGATAAAAAGCTAATGCTTATAATGGGGGAGTGATTTCTCCCTTGGAGATAGCTCAGTATGCTCCTCTAGATCGCCTTTGGCTTCTTCTCACGTTCTCGATTGTTGTGTGTGAAATGGGATGCTTTAAAATCTTTGGAAATCGTGGGGTATTTATAGGCGGATCTTGGTTCTGGCGTAACTATTAAAAGAGTTACTGCAGTAACATATAATTCTTCAATAAATTGCACTAGAAATCTTTGGTTACAACAGTAACCTCAGGAAGGAGTTAAGTCGTATCTTCAATAAATCTTGGTTACGCCGTAGTTGGCATGAGTTACGGCGTAATTATCAGCGGCACGGAACCTCATTTGACCTAATATGGTTACGTCGTAATCTTTGGGAGAGTTACGCCGTAATCTTCTGATAAGTTGGTTTTCTGAGCCACGCTTTAGTTACGGCGTAATGTGAGAGAGGAGTTACGCCGTAACTTCTTCAAAGTGAGCATACTATGATAAATCTTCAATAAACTCTTCAATTCCGCGTCTCTTTAGCTCAAATGCTCGTAATTTACCTGAAAGTGAAATATAATGGAAAACAATCGTAAATCCATATAAATGATATAAATTACAAGCATTATCGGAGGAAATTGACACTTAATATTCAAGATAATTTGATGTTATCAGAGGTCTTGGGGTGGCAAGTTTATTCGCTTTAAATAGGGCCTTAATGTTTAAGTGGGTGTGGCGTTTCATCACTCAAAAGAAATCTTCATGGGCTAGAGTGATAAAAGCGATTCATGGTGATGATGGTAAGATTGGTAAGACGGTGAATCATAGTTTTCCGTCTATATGGCTTAACATAATCCAAGAAGTAGATGTTTTGAAATCGCAAGGTATTGATATTGCTAGTTTCATTAAGCCGAAATGTGGAGATGGTAAGAATACTTCGTTTTGGAACGTTGCTTGGAGGGGGGATATTATGTTTAAAGACTTGGTGCCTAGACTTTATATGCTTGAATCTATGAAAGATATTCAGGTTGCTACAAAATTGTCGCATGAGGATTTGGAGTGGTCTTTTAGACGTAAACCGAGGGGTGGTGTTGAACAGGTCCAGATGTCTTTGTTAAAGGAGAATATTGAAGGCTGCATGTTAAACGATTTGAAAGATAGATGGACGTGGTCTTTAGAGGGCTCGGGTGAATTTTCTGTCTCATCGATTCGGAAAGTTATCGATGCTGTTTTCCTTCCATGTGGCAGTGTGAAGACTAGATGGGTTAAAGAGGTGCCAATCAAAATTAATATTCATGCTTGGAAAGTTATCAATGATTACCTTCCTACTAGATTTAATCTTTCACGCAGAGGTATGAATATCGGGACTATTGTTTGCCCTATGTGCAATTGTATGGTTGAATCGTCCAGGCATTTGTTTTTTTCATGCAAGCTAAGCAAACAGATCATGTGCAAGATTTCGAGGTGGTGGGATTTGGTCTATCGGGAGACTAATTTATATGAAGAATGGGTCGACTGGTTGTTGAGTATCCGATTCCCTAGTAAACTTAAAAAGGTTTTCGAAGGTATTTGTTACATTGTGTGGTGGTATATTTGGAATTGGCGTAATCAACTGATCTTCGGTCTTGGATCTCGCTCGAAGACATTGATGTTTGATGATATTGTATCTTGGTCTTTTTTCTGGATTCGGTCTAGATGTAAAATTAGTTTGTCTTGGATTGATTGGCTTAAGAACCCTAATCTTATTTCTTTGTAAGTTTCTAGCATCTTGCTAGTTTTTTAATAAAAAATTTGCCGTTAAAAAAAAAACAAACTTTGTGTAAGAACTTTGACAATACCTGTAACTGAAAATATATGCGATGTTAAAATTTTAAGATATAAACTAGTTAGCAATTTAAAGATTTAGTCAAGAAATTACAATTATTTACAATATAATCAGTTAGAATCACTCTTTTAAAAGGCTTGTAAAAGCATCGTAAAGGCGTTAGGCTTGATTATACCGCCACGTCATAACGTCACGCCGCCTTATGTTACATGTTTTTTTGTAAACTCGATATATATGAATTAAGATATGAATATAAACATATGTACATACTTTGTGCGCCTTATCTTGCTTATAAGCATAAAACAGCACTGACCGCAAAGACGTGAGGCTTAGTCATGCCGCCACGCCACGCCTCGCGCTATTTATAACATTTGTTAGAATCGTATTTAGTCGGGAGAAGTTCAATTTATTCGAAAGATAAGAAAGAGCAATGGTCATACATTTCTTACTTTCTAAAAGTTTATGCAAAATTTATAAGCAATTTAGAGCATTTATAATGCATCAAGCTTTTAAGACTTGATGTATGTAATGCATAAGTCATTTAATGGCCAAAACTTGAAGAAATGACTTGAGGTTTATGAAGTCATTGTAGAAAAAAATCTTTGGTTGCAATGGAAAAACTCTCTTAAAAGATTTTTTAGAATAGTGAAAAGTCTTTAACCACTTGAGCCATTGTAGATGCTCTTATAATGAGTGGAGATAAAATGATTAGAACAACAAATTCAAAGTTGATCTAATTATAATACTTCGAGTTTAAAACTAATTTTAACGCGTAGTATAAAGAAAACTTGGTAAACCATTATAAGTTTAAATTAGTGTATCATACATATATGGTGCTGAAGCATCGAATTTAGCTTTGAAACTAAAATGGTGATAAAAACTTAAGTTGGTTATTATTTCATGATTTTCACTGGCACCTCTACCTCACTTTTACCCACTCTATTACAGTATAAGGTATTCTTTTATCGTTTTTTGTTTCATATTTTTTATTCTTTAATACTTTCGATGCATCGAACTTTATATATTTTTTTCTGTACTTTCATCCCATAGTTTTACAATAAAAAGCAAAATTACAAAATTAAAAAAAATAAAAGAAATATAAACAAATTAAAAAAAATACAATGGGTGCCTGAATCTATTTAAAGATAGAAAAACAATTCCTATTTAAAAATAAGAAAGTGATATACATGCCACAAAAATTATGATGTGCATATTAATTTTTGCTATGTGCATATCAACTCTCCTAAAAGTATAATGACCAAAAAGTATTTGTCGGAACTGTACGAAACTTAAGAGAGAAGTCAGCATGTTTTGGGTCCCATTTGAGGTTCCAGTTAAATGCATCTTCATTGCAAGTTGTCTTATTTTTGTACATGTGATGTGAATGCTTTGTTAGGAAACATATAACTACAAAATTTATTTTTTTATATGCATTTATTATGTGCGTAACCAAAAAGTAGCAACACGCTATGGTTTTTTTCTTTTATAATTTAAGTTTGGGTTTTGCTATACAATGTTCAACGGGTAATTGTTAACCCAAATTAAATAATATATTACTACGTATTTTTTATTTAAAGTAAAGGATTGATACGTATATCATCTTTTTTAATCATACATCAATTGTAACATCAATCTTGTAATCTGCGTTGTATATATTTGTAATCTGTGAAATATGATAGATGCATAAAAAATGGTGTGTAAAAGAATTTGAAATTAGATTTGAATTTGTAAAAGGATTTCATCGTCTTGGAATTGGATACGCACACCATCTTGTTTGATTTGAAAAAGAATTAGGAATTGGATTTGGATTTGGTTTAGAACGAAAGAAAATGAGGTAAAAGGAAAAAAAATATTTTTTAAAAAAAAGTTTATTTAGATAATTGATAAATAAATTATTGGAAGGAAAGTAGGATGGTTTTGTTTTATTTATATATAGATTGTGAAGGAGGATATAAATGTGGGGTACGTTATAAGAATGGATTTGCAAAAAACTCCTTATTAGCCATGAATCAATCTTTTATTACCGATCCCGCTTCGATTGCCAACAACTTGAACCAAACAATTAAAATTTAGAATGAAACCATTACTTGAATCTAAAAGGCATAATCCAAACCGCTCCTAAAACCCTAAAACAACCTGCTATAGTTACCGCAACAAAGACCTTAAAACAACCAACTCCAGGCTCCAACTACATCACAACCTACCAATTAGTACAATATCAACGAACCTATATGTATACAAACTACATCGACCCGGTAGCCACAACCTGGCAGAACCGGGTTTTAAGACGACCAAGTGCACAGAGAATTTTCGAATTGTTGTATACGAGCTTTGATTAAAATTGTAATTTATTGTCACCTACTAACTAACAGAGTAACTACACAAGGAAGATAAACACATTTAGACCATGTGCAAGTAAAAAAGGGATACACTATTGGAACACTCCCTATGGAGTCATATCCATAGGGAATATTCCTTTGTCACCCGTTTTTTCAAGACAACGCGATTTTGTCGGTTCTGTTAGTATTTACGGCGAGTTTTAAGCGTTTGGCTTTATTAAACTTTATATTCTGATTCCGCGTTTTCGGGTTTATAGCTTTTGATATAAACAAAATTATAAAAATAAAAAAATAAAAAAAAAAAAAACAAAACAAAAAAAAACTAGGGAGGTTACAATAAAAAGCTAGTGTCTTAGTCACAATAACTCAACCCGTAAAAATGATAGTGTTATACGAAAATTAACACTGCAAAACATGATTTCATCATATCCCTGACACCACGTGACAACCTTTGATTCCGCCACTATTTTACTACTACTAAGAAGCGAAGGGTATGGGTGCGAGTTAACGTCTTACGCCAAAAAAAAAACCAATAGCGTCATTACTTAATACCATCTAACATCTGGTTTGTGGTAAAAAATTGTTTGAGTTGGTTGAGTGGCTCAAGCCAAAGGAGAAAGAGACAAAGTTTTACTATTTTTTTTATTTTTTAGTGTATTGTGGTGGGGGTATTTTTAGTGGGGGGTATTTTGTGGATCCAATAACACGTTATTGGTGTGTTATGAGGAAAATTGTTTGAGTTATTGATGAGTTATTGAGAGGTGTATGATGTGTGATGAGATGTCATACCAATAACGTGTTATTTGTATCAGTGATCACTTGTCTTTCTAACCCAACCACTAAAGAGGGCATCACTTCCAAAACTCACCAAAATGCATAACCGCCTACTAAATATTCCCTTCATCTCATATTTAGATTGTCATAAAGTCATTGTCTACTAATAAAAATAAATACAAATCTTTATTAAGTAAAAATAAATACAAATCTTTATTAAGTTTATCATATTACTTGATATTATTATTACAAACTTTAAAAAATAATTAATTAATTAGTTAAATCAAAATTGTCATTCTACAAATGCAGTAATGATTATTTATTTTATAAACCGTGTGTTTTTGCTGCTGAGAAATTATTTTGAGACGCATGTGTTTAAAATGTTGGCGTGACAATGTCAAAAGTAGTTTTATTTAGGGAAATACAGTACTAATATTAAATAGTCATGCAACAAAATTTTATGTTTAGAAGGCAGAACTTGGCGTTTTTTGAGGGCGAATTTATTTTGGAGATAGAATCGGAGATTTGTTTGAACCTCAATTAAATTACCCCTAAAACCTATAATATTCTACACCAAGTCAGAATTTTGGGGCGTGGCCACAGTCTATGAAGGTCCGCCCATGTTTAGAACTACAGTTCATGGCCATGTAAGCCCGAGAAGGAATTAAGGGGGAGGGAGTCGTTGAGGGATGGGATCCCATCTCTCACTTCTTCTCTCCTTCACATCATCATTTTTTCACCTATCTTTTAAACCCATCTCTAAGAGCACAAGGTATGGTAGCTATTTAACATGTCATTCGTCGTGCCATTCGTGAGCCACCATACCGTCCAACATGCCAAAGTTGAGCCAAATGAATTTGAGTTAGTGAAATGGCTCAAGCCATTGGTAACTTTTGTGTTTTTCTTATTTTTATTTTGTGTATTGTGGTGGTGAGTATTTTTAGTGGGGTTTTCGTGGGACCCGATGACGTATTAGTGGTGTGTTATGAGGGAGGGTGTTTTAATTATTGGTGTGTTATTGGATGGAGATGAGGTGGCGCTGATGTGGCATACCAATAACGTGTTATCGGATAACACCATACCTAGTGCTCTAAAGAGAATGGACATTTTTCAAACCCTTCCCATCTTTCAGTTTCTCTCTCCTGCACATCACCATTTATTTTATTTTTTTCAATTAACTTCAATATTTCATTAAAATAAAAATACAAAATACATTAAATACTAAAATTAAAATACAATAAATACTTAAAACAACTACCTAACATGTCGGGAAAACCATGATAGTTTGCATGACGGGCATATAAACGTTGCACGTCATTCTTGGTGGGTCTACGCAAATATTCTCTCCGTATAATTGAATGACACCATGGCAAAATTTTGAAGGCTTTCACGTGACGTTCTTGCGACATTTGTAAGTACTCGTCTAACAGTCGGGAACACTTCCATAGGCTAATTGACGGATTGCGGATGTGCATTTTTGCAAACCCGAAAAGCTTTTTACGTTTCTTGCATCGTATGTCGTTCGAAAATACGAAAAGTTGTTTTCCATATCGACTACTATTCTCTCAAAGAGTGACCTTTTCATCCGAAACCGATCCTCAAAATAAACGGCAAACCTCGGATTCTCAGAAAAATAATCTCGAACAAGACGGTTATGATATATTTCACGTTTATCTCTTTTTATATACTTCCTTGTCGACGATGCGGTGTCACAAAACGGAAGGCATCACAAAGTTGGCGACGAAAGCATAAGCGCTAAATACATCGACGCATGCGGGGCGACTCATCACTTGACGAGCACGAACGAGGTTGAATCTTCAAGAAATAAAGGATTCATCATTTTTGACATAGAAGAAGTTTTTTTTTTTTTTTTTTTTTTTTTTTTAATGTTTTGGTATGTTTTTGAATGTGTATGTTTATGTGTATATATAGGGTTTTTTTTTTTTTTTTTGGTGTTAACTAACTAGTTACACATTTTTTTCCTTCTTTTTACCGTTAACATGCGGGGTAGGAAGCGGGGAGACAAGCCCGATTTGGGATGAAAAAGCACCAAGTTTTGCGGTACCGCAAGAGAGGGGGCGGTGCTCCCGAGCGGCACCGCGTGTTTTTCTCGGCCCCGAAGTGCTCCCGTGTCGACTCCCTCCCCCCTTACTGATTAAAATAAACATCTTGTTGGTTAACGAGTACTTTGTTTTTTTAACGGCTCGTTACTGAATCCTAATGTATGATTGTAAAATAGCATGAAAATTTGGCAATAAATATGATCAATTTGTTTCGGCACCCTCACCGCACCATAATCGTGTGTGCGTTGTGATAGAAGTTCCGATTTGATTTAGAAAATCTCCATAGAAATAGTGAAGAAGAAACTAGACTTTGGAATAAATAAACTTGAAACAAGTTTTCTTCTTCTTTTGATTTCACTACCATGCAATACGATTTATAGAAGGAAAATAAACTACTAAAGAAAATATCATGTAGACAGGGTCTAATGGCCTAATAAGTTGGAGAAAAAGAGTACGTACGTTTTAATTTGCATGAGACTTGGTCACGTAACACGTTGCTTAATTACCTTAACCAGAAATAAAAGGGAAGTGGGTGATTTTGAGGTCAATATATATATGTTCATTGTTATCAAGATCACGATCTTAATAGTAGGATCATACGATTTTACGATGCTACATTAGAAAACCTTACAAGATCTAAATAGAATCAGATATAGTATAAGATCGGAGTATGATCGTAAGATCGCTATCCGATCCTGATCCTGTTATAAAGCCAAATTTTTTTGTTGAACAATTCTTATTAAAAACTTAAGCCAAATTTTGAAACTCTAGCCAAATGTTACTATTGACAATGACTCATGATATTTAATTACTACTACCTCCGTTCCATTTTTATTGTCCACTTTGACTTTGACCAGTCTTTCTTGTTCAACTTTGACCATTAATATATTTATTTGTGTTATATAATAATTGATGAAAATTATACCAACTAAAAATATATTTAAAACCCAATACATTCATATATTTTTCACTAAGTATTATATAACACAAACAAAAATAATTATAGTCAAAGTTGATGAAGAAAACTAAAAAAGTCAATAGTGGACAATAATTTTGGAACGAAGGGAGTATGATTTTAAAAAGGAAAAGAAATAGGTTACGATATCAAAGAATCAATGATGTATTTCTTTGTACCTAAATTGTTTATATAACGAGTGAAACATGAAGTAATTCTATTTATTTACGTATTTTAGTATTTTCATTAGTACGTTGTCTGAACAATTTTATTTAAATTTGTAATATTGAAGATTGCGTACAACTATATAAGACTAAAAAGCTAATAAGAAAAATTAGCATTGAGATCTTAAGATTTCGATTCAATCTTACGATCTTAATCTTTTGAAAACAAAAACGATCCTAAACAATGGCCATAATATGTTATGGTTCGTTTTTAGATAAGCCACGTGACTAGCACGTGATCGTTTTTAAAATAACTTGTGCAAAATGATATATGTATCAATAAAATGGTGTATGTATCTTTTCCCATTTTGAAACCCCGTAAACTCTAATTGTATTAGCTACAATTATTTTGTTAAACATGTTCGAAACCAAGAGTTTACTCTTATGATTAAGCTTAAGCTGTTGGATATTTTAGTGTAATTGGATTAACTTGTTTTGACCAATTTCATCATAATAATACATCATTTAGGTTTGGAGGTGCGGAGTGCACACTTACTTGAATTTATTATGATCTTAGGGCGAAGCCCACAAGGAGACGGGGGTCGAGGCGGCGCCACAATGTGATGTGTAACACCCCAATTTCGAGATCTGCAATGAATTCAAACGGGTGTTACTTCATGGCACAACAATCATAATAATAGAAAGCGATCTCTAAAGGAGTCGTTTTAAAAAAGCTTTATCATTCGAAATATATCGAGTTTACAAAATAGGTCCCAGTTGGTTCCATTGTTTACAAAATACATTAATATTAGTCTTTGATGTTTTGTGAATGATAAATTATTTATAGCCTTCTTGATCTTGTCCTTGCCCTTCCGTGCCAACTTCCAACATTATGGACCTGAAATACATGCTTAAAACTGTCAACACAAAGGTTGAGTGAAATTCATAGAGTTTAGGAAATCAGTTGAACACAATATTCATAACGTGAGGTAATTAGTCTCACATTTATGGTTTAGAAAACAAAACAGTTATTATTCACTAAGCATCATGCAATCAAGGCGTTAACTTGTCATCATATAATAGTAACCGATGCCCCAGTAGGTAAAATTTGCCATTTTACGATGTACTCAAATATAGTGCGTTTGTTTACGGATCTGGTCAAACAAACGGGATTAAATCAATCGATAGATCTATCCACAATATTCGCTCACTTCACTCGTGATTAATGATTCATGATTGAGGGACTTAAGATTGGCAAATGCGGTAACTTAGTGCAAGTAAAATAATCAGATATGTATAGAATTTGAAAGCAATGTGTTCGGTTTAAAATAAAGCATGTATCTCCCCCAAGGGTTTGTAAAACAATTTAAGTAATAGAAAGTGGGGCTATGAACTCACCTCAGAGTAAATGATATCAAATGTATAATGAGAATGATGGATATGCCGTGAGAACTTCTACGAGCAACCTAAAATGGAATGTTGCGACTTAGGTTTGGAATAATGTTTAGGAAAACATAAACCATTCTATATATATTTCTATGTTGATCATGATGTAGTCAATTATCATTTAGTGTTTATAGAAAGATCTTTAATATGTGAAAACATATTTAGTTTATAGATATCGTACTACCGTTCGGGCCATCATAATTCAGAGGTCATGCGATGGCGTTAGGGAGCTAGGACACTTTAAATCGTAAATCCGACAACTCGTCGATCCGTTTACCCAAATGAACCCTCACATGAAGTTCCCTAGTGTTGTAGTGCTTAATCGTAAAACATGTATTTTGATTACTTGATTATATGATATATTAAGAGTTTATAAATACAATAAATAAACTAACAAAGTTTATAAGTATTTAAATAAGTTTGAGTTTTATAAATACTTACCTTAAAATAGAATGCTCGAGTATTATGGAAAAATAAAATATTAGCGGAGCTTCGACGTAGAATTTGCAATCTTTGAAAACCCAAGGCTATTAGAAGATTATAACAACGCCTTCTTGAGAACCCGAAGAAGAACAGAAGATTATAACGACGTCTTTTTGGAGACTTGAAGATATTTGAAGATTATAACGACTCTTTCTTGAAAACTTCCAAGAACGAAGATCAAACGCTAGTTTTCTTCAAGAACAAATGAATGTTCTTACAAGATCTATAAGAAATGCCTTTAGTTTTAGGACTTTAGATGTTAAGAAGGGGTGGTGCAAGAAAAATGAAGTGATTTAGCTTGGTATTTATAGGCTAGAGAATATGGTTAACTATATATTGGGTTAAAAACTAACCATGGTTAAATTTACACATGTAATGATCTAAAGAAAGCATGCTTAGGATTTTGACACCAAAGTGATGACTCCCCCCCTTAATTTCGTTCATGATAAGATAGGATGACTTTGGTGGTTAGTTTTGGTATTATCTTGGTTACGGAGTGAGTTTTGGTTCCGTTAAATGCTAACCGAAGCCATAAAACGTAAAACCGGGTATTGTAAAAATACGAAATTTGTAGGAATGATGAAACTCATCATTATACTTCATCTAAAAATATAAAATGGGTGATAAGTCTCATTGGGTGCAAAATCTTGCTTAAAATTGAAATCTGGTCAAAAACGCAGTAATTCGCGGTTTATCGAAAAATAACGAAATTTCGGAAGCGACCGTGAATTTATTTAGAGTAGACTAAAATTAGTCTAAAAGTGATATGAGATGTCAAAATATGGTTTTAGTCATACGCGAGATAACTTAATGATTATTTGTGAAGTTTAAAAGTTCTGCGATTTAAGCAAAAGCGTAGAACGTACAAGCTTAATTCCTTTATGGTCAAAGGAGGAGGAAATATGTTTGACTTTTCCAAAAATGTAAAAGTGTCAAAAACATATTAGAAACACAGTCAGCGAGAATCGTTAAGCACGGATGTAAGTAGAATTGTTTAAAACGTAAGTTTAGTTTTGTTATGCGCTGGGCTTATTTGGTAATATTAAAAATAATAAATCTTAAAAATTCTCAAATTAATCATGAGTGATCTAAAAATTTATCTGATGCGAGGAAAATTGTTAGAGTTTATTTTCATTAAGCGCGTGATGTTTAAATGGTGGACCGTCTAAAACGAAACTTTAAAACGATGTTTACTTAATAACTTTTGCGAAAATGATCTAACGATGGTCGAACTCTCAGGTTATTACTAAAATAATTTATCTTACGAGAATGTGGATTAAAAATTTTACGAGATGAATAGTGAATTTGAATAGTAAAAGTGAATAGTAAATTCTCGAAAATAAAAAGTAACCTAAAATGCGGGTGGTTCTGATCTCACCCCTTAATGGAATTCGTCCGGAATTGAGGTGTGTTACCGATGTTGAATTGTCTAGGGAAATGTGGATGTATCGCGAATTCTAATCTTTGTGTTCTCAAGTTTTTGGTCATAGAATGTATTATATACCATGTGGCTTAAGTTGATAACCTAAAGGGTTTTGTTAAAATCTTATAGAGTCCAATATACCTAAAGTTTGGCTTTTCCCGATTCTTAAAACGAATCATATCTTATTATATCGAGGCTATCAATAAAACCTTAATTTATAACATGGAGTTTTTGGTGATAGCGTGTGGCATGGAGCCTAATTTGTATTTGTATAGTTTCCTTAGTTGTTTCGTGGGTGATCTCTAAACACCTTAGTCCAGCACATGGTTAACTAAGACTTTCGTCTATATAGTGCCTCAAAATGGAATAGTTTTGTTGTTAACAGGGTAACTGTTGTTAATCAAAGGTGTAAGATATTATTGATGTGAAATGGTTTGTAATGATGTGAAAACTGTCGTTGTAGGGAAAGTCTTGCTAGTGGCAAGTGGTTATCCAAACCATTTCCAAAGTTGATCATGTCTTAGGTGCTTTCGGGATGAAGGTCATATCTTATAGTGTTTATGTCAACTAGTGTTTGAAAGAAACGTGGTACTGTGAAGTTTTACATACTGGATTTCAATGGGGTTCAGATAATGATGTGATATGTTTGACGATTAGAAGAGTGTAGTGTACGCTTACCACTATTCTTAGGTGGAGATGTCAAGTTTGCTTTAAAATCAAAAGTGAATTTTTAAAGGATTATGGCGGAATGATATCCTTGAAATCTAACCAGGCTAGTACTTCTAAGGAATGACGAGAAGATTTGATGACTATCCCTAGATAGTAGTTCGGATTATCTCATGTATGAAAATTTCAAGAATGAAATTAGGTAGTATAAATGAGATGTTAAGATTTTCTTGAGTGGTAAGACACTATCGTGTCTCTAGATCTTTAATGAATTACGGTGGTTTATCGAGTTTAAGTAGGAAATTAACTTTGAATATAACACTTGTATAAGCATTCTCGGTGTTTGAAAAATTTAAGTCGAACATAATTAATCAGACTATGTTCCATTATCCCTAGGTTAAATATAGGTGATTAGGCTATATTTAGCCGAGGTTTGATAAAATTTTCAAATACCTAAATTAGGTATACTAGTGATATGTCCATAGCTTTTGAGAAATTGTCCACTAAGCAAAGGCGATATCAAACCATTCAGTTGCAAGTCCTGGCCATAAAAGACTTGTAACCTATGTTTTCACATTCTATTGCATAGAAGATAGTATGGGTAGATACGTGTGGAAAGGAAATCTTGAGTAATTCTAAAATAGTCCATTCTTGGCTAGAATCACGGACCTTTAATAATGAAGGTTTCAGAAGAGAATTTTCGATGAATGAAGAGAAAGTTGCTGAACTTCAGCTTTTGTAGATGATGAGTCACTTTGTCCTTTAGAAATCCTATTTCCATTAGGGAAATTGATAGACTGTGACGGGTTTCATGTAAAACAATATCATTTAATGTTTATAAGATAATTTTTAGAGACTATTGTATAACTTACAATATCTGAGGAGTAGTTAAGACCATTGTGCAACTCACAATGTCTAAGAAATGATGGAAAGATCATTGTGTAACCCACAATGTCTTGAGAAATGATGAAGAGACCATTGTGTAACCCACAATATCTTGAGAAATGATAGAGAGATCATTGTGTAACCCACAATGTCTTGAGAAATAAATGAGACCACTGTAGGATTTACAGTGTCTAAGAATGTAATAGAGACCACTGTAGGATTTCACGATTATCGAGGATGTAATAGAGACCACTTTGTATCTCACGGTGTCTTGAAAAATGAATGAGACCATTGTATCTCACAATGTCCGGGAAGTAGGAAAGACCATTGTAGTCGGTTACAATATCTTGGAGGAAGTTTCGTAATCCTAAAATGCATGAGTAGATGCATGATTGGGAGATTGGAAAATATGATTGTGCCTGTAACACCCCAATTTCGAGATCTGTGTGAATTCAAACGGGTGTTACTTCATGGCACAACATCATAATAATAGAAAGCGATCTCTAATGGAGTCGTTTTAAAAATGATTTATCATTCGATTTATATAAATATCGAGTTTACAAAATGAGGTCCCAGTTGGTTCCATTGTTTACAAAATACATTAAATTAGTTTTGAATGATAATAAAATTTATAGCCTTCTTGATCTAGTCCTTGCTCTTCCGTGCCGACTTCCACATTATGGACACGAAATACATGCTTAAAATCATCAACACAAAGGTTGAGTGAAATTCATAGAGTTTGTTTGATGGTTGAACACATTATGTTTGTAGTGTGAGTTAATTAGTTCACACCAATGGTTTGAAAACAAAGCAGTTATTATTCACTAAGCATCATGCAATCAAGGCGTTAACTTGTTCCAAATAATAGGAAAAATGTCGCCCCTAGTAGGTAAAATTTGCCATTTTACCAATGTACTCAAATATAGTGCGTTTGTTTGCCTTTCACGGTCAAACAAGCGGGATTAAATCAATCCCATAGATCTATCCACAATATTCGCGCCACTTCACATCGTGATTAATGATTCATGATTAAGGGACTTAAGATTGGCAAATCACGGTAACTTAGTGCAAGTAAAATAATCGATAAGTATATAATTTGAAAGCAATGTGTTCGGTTTAAAATAAAGCATGTATCTCCCCAAGGGTTTGTAAAACAATTAAGTAATAGAAAGTGGGGCTATGAACTCACCTCGAAAGTAAATGATATAAAATGAAAATAGTAATGATCTCCCCAAAGAAAAACAAGTGATGGATGACTCACCTTAATAAATGATATCAAATGTATAATGAGAACTTCTAGAACTTCTACGAGCAACCTAAAATAGAATGTTGCGACTTAGGTTTGGAATAATGTTTAGGAAAACATAAACCATTCTATATATATTTCTATGTTGATCATGATGTAGTCAATTATCATTTAGTGTTTATAGAAAGATCTTTAATATGTGAAAACATATTTAGTTTATAGATATCGTACTACCGTTCGGGCCATCATAATTCGAGGTCATGCGATGGCGTTAGGAGCTAGGACACTTTAAATCGTAAATCCAAAGAACTCGTCGATCCGTTTACCCAAATGAACCCTCACATGAAGTTCCCTAGTGTTGTAGTGCTTAATCGTAAAACATGTATTTTGATTACTTGATTATATGATATATTAAGAGTTTATAAATACAATAAATAAACTAACAAAGTTTATAAGTATTTAAATAAGTTTGAGTTTTATAAATACTTACCTTAAAATAGAATGCTCGAGTATTATGGAAAAATAAAATATTAGCGGAGCTTCGACGTAGAATTTGCAATCTTTGAAAACCCAAGGCTATTAGAAGATTATAACAACGCCTTCTTGAGAACCCGAAGAAGAACAGAAGATTATAACGACGTCTTTTTGGAGACTTGAAGATATTTGAAGATTATAACGACTCTTTCTTGAAAACTTCCAAGAACGAAGATCAAACGCTAGTTTTCTTCAAGAACACATGAATGTTCTTACAAGATCTATAAGAAATGCCTTTAGGTTTAGGACTTTAGATGTTAAGAAGGGTGGTGCAAGAAAAATGAAGTGATTTAGCTTGGTATTTATAGGCTAGAGAATATGGTTAACTATATATTGGGTTAAAACTAACCATGGTTAAATTTACACATGTAATGATCTAAAGAAAGCATGCTTAGGATTTTGACACCAAGGTGATGACTCCCTCCCAAATTTCGTTCATGATAAGATAGGATGACTTTGGTGGTTAGTTTTGGTATTATCTTGATTACGGAGTGAGTTTTGGTTAGTTAAATGCTAATCGAAGCCATAAAAGGTAAAACCGGTATCGTAAAATATGAAACTTGTAGGAATGATGAAACTCATCATTATACTTCATCTAAAAATATAAAATGGGTGATAAGTCTTATTGGGTGCAAAAATCTTGCTTAAAGTCGGAAATACGGGTCAAAAGCGTAATTCGCAGTTTATCGAAAATAACGAAATTTCGGAAACGACCGTGAATTTATTTAGAGTAGACTAAAATTAGTCTAAAAGTGATATGAGATGTCAAAATATGGTTTTCAGTCATCGCGAGATAACTTAATGATTATTTGTGAAGTTTAAAAGTTACGCGATTTAAGCAAAAGCGTAGAACGTACAAGCTTAATTCCTTTATGGTCAAAGGAGGAGGAAATATGTTTGACTTTTCCAAAAATGTAAAAGTGTCAAAACATATTAGAAACACAAAGGTGAGAATCGTTAAGTCGGATGTAAGTAGAATTGTTTAAAACGTAAGTTTAGTTTTTTTCTTATTTGGGCTTATTTGGTAATATTAAAATAATAAATCTTAAAATTCTCAAATTAATCATGAGTGATCTAAAATTTATCGATGCGAGGAAAATTGTTAGAGTTGATTTTCATTAAGCGTGATGTTTAAATGGTGGACCGTCTAAAACGAAACTTTAAAACGATGTTTACTTAATAACTTTTGCGAAAATGATCTAACGATGGTCGAACTCTCAGGTTATTACTAAAATAATTTATCTTACGAGAATGTGGATTAAAAATTTTACGAGATGAATAGTGAATTTGAATAGTAAAAGTGAATAGTAAATTCTCGAAAATAAAAAGTAACCTAAAAATGCGGGTGGTTACAGGTCTCACCCCTTAATGGAATTCGTCCGGAATTCGGGTGTGTTACCCGATGTTGAATTGTCTAGGAAATGTGGATGTATCTGTAAATTCTAATCTTTGTGTTCTCAAGTTTTGGTCATAGAATGTATTATATACCATGTGGCTTAAGTTGATAACCTAAAGGGTTTTGTTAAAATCTTATAGAGTCCAATATACCTAAAGTTTGGCTTTTCCCGATTCTCAAAGCGAATCATATCTTATTATATCGAGGCTATCAATAAAACCTTAATTTATAACATGGAGTTTTGGTGATAGCGTGTGGCATGGAGCCTAATTTGTATTTGTATAGTTTCCTTAGTTGTTTAGTGGGTGATCTCTAAACACCTTAGTCCAAAAATGGTTAACTAACACTTTCGTCTATATAGTGCCTCAAAATGGAATAGTTTTGTTGTTGTTAGGGTAACTATTGTTAATCAAAGGTGTAAGATATTGGTGATGTGAAATGGTTTGTAATGATGTGATAAGCGTCGTTGTAGGAAAGTCTTGCTAGTGGCAAGTGGTTATCCAAACCATTTCCAAAGTTGATCATGTCTTAGGTGGTTTCGGGATGAAGGTCATATCGTATAGTGTTTATGTCTACTAGTGTTTGAAAGAAGCGTGATCTTGTGAAGTTTTACATCTTGAATTTCAATGGGGTTCGAATAATGATGTGATATGTTGACGATTAGAAGAGTGTAGTATATGCTTACCATTATTCTTAGGTAGAGATGTCAAGTTTGTTTTAAAATCAAAAGTGAATTTTAAAGGATTATGGCGGAATGATATCCTTGAAATCTAATCGAGGCTAGTACTTCTAAGGAATGACGAGAAGATTTGATGACTATCCCAAGATAGTAGTTCGGATTATCTCATGTATGAAAATTTCAAGAATGAAATTAGGTAGTATAAATAAGATGTTAAGATTTTCTTGAGTGGTAAGACACTATCGTGTCTCTAGATCTTTAATGAATTCGGTGGTTTATCGAGTTTAAGTAGGAAATTAACTGAATATAACCCTTGTATAACTGTTCTCGGTGTTTGAAAAATTTAAGTCGAACATAGTTAATCGGACTATGTTCCACTATCCCTAGGTTAAATATAGGTGATTAGGCTATATTTAGCGAGGTTCGATAAATTTTCAAATACCTAAATTAGGTATACTTGTGATATGTCCATAGCTTTTGAGAAATTGTCCACTAAGCAAAGGCGATATCAAACCATTCGGTTGCAAGTCCCGGCCATAAAGACTTGTAACCTATGTTTTCACATTCCATTGCATAGAAGATAGTATGGGTAGATACGTGTGGAAAGGAAATCTTAAGTAATTCTAAAATAGTCCATACTTGGCTAGAATCACGGACCTTTAACAATGAAGGTTTCGAAGAGAAATTTTGATGAATGTAGAAAAGTTCTTGAACTTGACTTTTGTAGATGATGAGTCACTTTGTCCTTTAGAAATCCTTTCTTGTATTTCCATTAGGGAAATTGATAGATTGTGACGGGTTTCATGTAAAACAATATCATATAATGTTTATAAGATAATTTTTAGAGACTATTGTATAACTTACAATATCGAGGAGTAGTTTAGACCATTGTGCAACTCACAATGTCTTGTGAAATGATGGAAAGATCATTGTGTAACCCACAATGTCTTGAGAAATGATGAAGAGACCATTGTGTAACCCACAATGTCTTGAGAAATGATAGAGATCATTGTGTAACCCACAATGTCTTGAGAAATAAATGAGACCAACGTGTAGGATTTACGGTGTCTAAGAATGTAATAGAGACCACCGTAGGATTTACGATGTGCGAGAGTGTAATAGAGACCACCGTATCTCACGGTGTCTTGAAAATGAATGAGACCATTGTATCTCACAATGTCTGGGAAGTAGGAAAGACCATTGTAGTCAGTTACAATATCTTGGAGGAAGTTTCGTAATCCTAAAATGCATGAGTAGATGCATGATTGGGAGATTGGAAAATATGATTGTGCCGTAATGCCTTAGAATAAGCATACGCAGATATGTTTAGTACATTGTTTATGATTGAAATTATGTCAAGTGTATATATCAATATACTAGTATGTTTATATAGATTAAAAAGCCTAAAAGTCACATAATCGTCTGGAGGATGGAAGGCACGGAGAACGGAAGGCTATAAAATGTTTTTGCTTGTAAAAGTAGTTATAGTTTAAGTCTCAATTAGACCCGTTTCTCTATAATCGTGGCTCGATACCAATCTGTAACACCCCAATTTCGTGATACGCAGTGAATTCAAACTGGGTGTTACTTCATGGCACAACAATATAATAATAGAAAACGATCTCTAATGGAGTCGTTTTAAAATGATTTATCATTCGATTTATATAAATATCGAGTTTACAAAATGAGGTCCCAAATGGTTCCATTGTTTACAAAATACATTAAATTAGTTTTGAATGATAATAAAATTTATAGCCTTCTTGATCTAGTCCTTGCTCTTCCGTGCCAACTTCGACATTATGGACACGAAATACATGCTTAAAAGCTGTCAACACAAAGGTTGAGTGAAATTCATAGAGTTTGTTTGATGGTTGAACACATTATGTTTGTAGTGTGAGTTATAAATTCACACCAATGGTTTGAAAACCAAAGCAGTTATTATTAGACTAAGCATCATGCAATCAAGGCGTTAACGTGTTCCAAATAATAGAAAATGTCGGTGCCCAGTAGGTAAAATTTGCCATTTTACCAATGTTACTCAAATATAGTGCGTTTGTTTGCCTTCACGGTCAACACAAACGGGATTAAATCAATCCCATAGATCTATCCACAATATTCGCGCCACTCTCACTAGTGATTAATGATTCATGATTAAGGGACTTAAGATTGGCAAATGCGGTTAACTTAGTGCAATGTAAAATAATGTATCTCCCCAAGGGTATGTAAAACAATTAAGTAAAGCAATGTGGCTATGAACTCACGGTTTAAAATAAAGTTTAAAGTACTCCCCAAAGTAAATGAAAATAGTTGATTATCTCCCCAAGTTTGTAAAACAAGTATTAAAAGGGGGGCTATGAACTCACCTCGAGTAAATGATATCAAATGTATAATGAGAATGATGGATATGCCGTGAGAACTTCTACGAGCAACCTAAAATAGAATGTTGCGACTTAGGTTTGGAATAATGTTTAGGAAAACATAAACCATTCTATATATATTTCTATGTTGATCATGATGTAGTCAATTATCATTTAGTGTTTATAGAAAGATCTTTAATATGTGAAAACATATTTAGTTTATAGATATCGTACTACCGTTCGGGCCATCATAATTCGAGAGGTCATGCGATGGCGTTAGAGGAGCTAGGACACTTTAAATCGTAAATCCGAAGAACTCGTCGATCCGTTTACCCAAATGAACCCTCACATGAAGTTCCCTAGTGTTGTAGTGCTTAATCGTAAAACATGTATTTTGATTACTTGATTATATGATATATTAAGAGTTTATAAATACAATAAATAAACTAACAAAGTTTATAAGTATTTAAATAAGTTTGAGTTTTATAAATACTTACCTTAAAATAGAATGCTCGAGTATTATGGAAAAATAAAATATTAGCGGAGCTTCGACGTAAATTTGCAATCTTTGAAAACCCAAGGCTATTAGAAGATTATAACAACGCCTTCTTGAGAACCCGAAGAAGAAATGAAGATTATAACGACGTCTTTTGGAGACTTGAAGATATTTGAAGATTATAACGACTCTTTCTTGAAAACTTCCAAGAACGAAGATCAAACGCTAGTTTTCTTCAAGAACACATGAATGTTCTTACAAGATCTATAAGAAATGCCTTTAGGTTTAGGACTTTAGATGTTAAGAAGGGTGGTGCAAGAAAAATGAAGTGATTTAGCTTGGTATTTATAGGCTAGAGAATATGGTTAACTATATATTGGGTTAAAACTAACCATGGTTAAATTTACACATGTAATGATCTAAAGAAAGCATGCTTAGGATTTTGACACCAAGGTGATGACTCCCCCAAATTTCGTTCATGATAAGATAGGATGACTTAGGTGGTTAGTTTTGGTATTATCTTGATTACGGAGTGAGTTTTGGTTAGTTAAATGCTAACCGAAGCCATAAAAGGTAAAACCGGGTATCGTAAAAATATGAAACTTGTAGGAATGATGAAACTCATCATTATACTTCATCTAAAAATATAAAATGGGTGATAAGTCTTATTGGGTGCAAAATCTTTGCTTAAAGTCGAAATCGGGTCAAAAGCGCGTAATTGCAGTTTATCGAAAATAACGAAATTTCGGAAACGACCGTGAATTTATTTAGAGTAGACTAAAATTAGTCTAAAAGTGATATGAGATGTCAAAATATGGTTTTCAGTCATACGCGAGATAACTTAATGATTATTTGTGAAGTTTAAAAGTTCGCGATTTAAGCAAAAGCGTAGAACGTACAAGCTTAATTCCTTTATGGTCAAAGGAGGAGGAAATATGTTTGACTTTTCCAAAATGTAAAAGTGTCAAAACATATTAGAAACACGGTCAGAGAATCGTTAAGTCGGATGTAAGTAGAATTGTTTAAAACGTAAGTTTAGTTTTGTTATCTGTTGGGCTTATTTGGTAATATTAAAATAATAAATCTTAAAAATTCTCAAATTAATCATGAGTGATCTAAAATTTATCGATGCGAGGAAAATTGTCGGAGTTGATTTTCATTAAGCGCGTGATGTTTAAATGGTGGACCGTCTAAAACGAAACTTTAAAACGATGTTTACTTAATAACTTTTGCGAAAATGATCTAACGATGGTCGAACTCTCAGGTTATTACTAAAATAATTTATCTTACGAGAATGTGGATTAAAAATTTTACGAGATGAATAGTGAATTTGAATAGTAAAAGTGAATAGTAAATTCTCGAAAATAAAAAGTAACCTAAAAATGCGGGTGGTTCTGATCTCACCCCCCAATAGAATTCCGTCCGGAATTCGGGTGTGTTACCGATGTTGAATTGTCTAGGAAATGTGGATGTATCATGCGCGAATTCTAATCTTTGTGTTCTCAAGTTTTGGTCATAGAATGTATTATATACCATGTGGCTTAAGTTGATAACCTAAAGGGTTTTGTTAAAATCTTATAGAGTCCAATATACCTAAAGTTTGGCTTTTCCCGATTCTCAAAGCGAATCATATCTTATTATATCGAGGCTATCAATAAAACCTTAATTTATAACATGGAGTTTTTGGTGATAGCGTGTGGCATGGAGCCTAATTTGTATTTGTATAGTTTCCTTAGTTGTTTCGTGGGTGATCTCTAAACACCTTAGTCCAAAGAATGGTTAACTAACACTTTCGTCTATATAGTGCCTCAAAATGGAATAGTTTTGTTGTTAGGGTAACTATTGTTAATCAAAGGTGTAAGATATTGGTGATGTGAAATGGTTTGTAATGATGTGATAAGCTGTCGTTGTAGGAAAGTCTTGCTAGTGGCAAGTGGTTATCCAAACCATTTCCAAAGTTGATCATGTCTTAGGTGGTTTCGGGATGAAGGTCATATCGTATAGTGTTTATGTCTACTAGTGTTTGAAAGAAGCGTGATACTATGAAGTTTTACATCTTGAATTTCAATGGGGTTCGAAAATGATGTGATATGTTGACGATTAGAAGAGTGTAGTATATGTTTACCATTATTCTTAGGTAGAGATGTCAAGTTTGTTTTAAAATCAAAAGTGAATTTTTAAAGGACGGAATGATATCCTTGAAATCTAATCGGGCTAGTACTTCTAAGGAATGACGAGAAGATTTGATGACTATCCCAAGATAGTAGTTCGGATTATCTCATGTATGAAAATTTCAAGAATGAAATTAGGTAGTATAAATAAGATGTTAAGATTTTCTTTGAGTGGTAAGACACTATCGTGTCTCTAGATCTTTTAATGAATTACGGTGGTTTATCGAGTTTAAGTAGGAAATTAACCTGAATATAACCCTTGTATAACTGTTCTCGGTGTTTGAAAATTTAAGTCGAACATAGTTAATCGGACTATGTTCCACTATCCCAAGGTTAAATATAGGTGATTAGGCTATATTTAGCGAGGTTCGATAAAATTTTCAAATACCTAAATTAGGTATACTTGTGATATGTCCATAGCTTTTGAGAAATTGTCCACTAAGCAAAGGCGATATCAAACCATTCGGTTGCAAGTCACGGCCATAAAAGACTTGTAACCTATGTTTTCACATTCCATTGCATAGAAGATAGTATGGGTAGATACGTGTGGAAAGGAAATCTTAAGTAATTCTAAAATAGTCCATACTTGGCTAGAATCACGGACCTTTAACAATGAAGGTTTCGAAGAGAATTTTGATGAATGTAGAAAGTTCTTGAACTTGACTTTTGTAGATGATGAGTCACTTTGTCCTTTAGAAATCCCATTTCTTGTATTTCCATTAGGAAATTGATAGATTGTGACGGGTTTCATGTAAAACAATATCATATAATGTTTATAAGATAATTTTAGAGACTATTGTATAACTTACAATATCGAGAAGTAGTTTAGACCATTGTGCAACTCACAATGTCTTGTGAAATGATGGAAAGACCATTGTGTAACCCACAATGTCTTGAGAAATGATGAAGAGACCATTGTGTAACCCACAATGTCTTGAGAAATGATAGAGATCATTGTGTAACCCACATGTCTTGAGAAATAAATGAGACCACCGTAGGATTTACGGTGTCTAAGAATGTAATAGAGACCACCGTAGGATTTACGATTATCGAGAGATGTAATAGAGACCACCGTATCTCACGGTGTCTTGAAAATGAATGAGACCATTGTATCTCACAATGTAAGGGAAGTAGGAAAGACCATTGTAGTCGGTTACAATGTCTTGGAGGAAGTTTCGTAATCCTAAAATGCATGAGTAGATGCATGATTGGGAGATTGGAAAATATGATTGTGTCGTAATGCCTTAGAATAAGCATACTGCAGATATGTTGAGTACATTGTTTATGATTGAAATTATGTCAAGTGTATATATCAATATACTAGTATGTTTGTATAGCTTAAAATGCCTAAAAGTCACATAATCGTCGGAGGATGGAAGGCACGGAGAACGGAAGGCTATAAAATGTTTTGTTTGTAAAAGTAGTTATAGTTTAAGTCTCAATTAGACCCGTTTCTCTATAAGCGTGGCTCGATACCAATCTGTAACACCCCAATTTCGAGATACGCAGCAGAATTCAAACGGGTGTTACTTCATGGCACAACAATCATAATAATAAAAACGACTCTAATGGAGTCGTTTTAAAAATGATTTATCATTCGATTTATATAAATATCGAGTTTACAAAATGAGGTCCCAAATGGTTCCATTGTTTACAAAATACATTAAATTAGTTTTGAATGATAATAAAATTTATAGCCTTCTTGATCTAGTCCTTGCTCTTCCGTGCCAACTTCCAACATTATGGACACGAAATACATGCTTAAAACATCAACACAAAGGTTGAGTGAAATTCATAGAGTTTGTTTGATGGTTGAACACATTATGTTTGTAGTGTGAGTTATAAATACACACCAATGGTTTGAAAACCAAAGCAGTTATTATTAGACTAAGCATCATGCAATCAAGGCGTTAACGTGTTCCAAAATTAATTGGAGAAAATGTGCCCCAGTCGGGTAAAATTGCCATTTTACCAATGTTACTCAAATATAGTGCGTTTGTTTGCCTTTATCCGGTCAACACAAACGGGATTCGTCAATCCCATAGATCTATTCACAATATTCGCGCCACTCACATAGTGATTAATGATTCATGATTAAGGGACTTAAGTTTGGCAAATGCGGTAACTTAGTGCAAATAACATATCGAGATAAGTATATAGTTTGAAAGCAATGTGTTCGGTTTAAAATAAAGCATGTATCTCCCCAAGGGTTTGTAAAACAATTAAGTAATAGAAAGTGGGGCTATGAACTCACTGTCGGTAAAGTTTAAAGTACTTATCAAAGTAAATGAAAATAGTTGAGCATGTATCTCCCCAAAGAGTTTGTAAAACAAGTATTAAAAGAGTAGGGCTATGACTCACCTTAATAAATGATATCAAATGTATAATGAGAATGATGGATATGCCGTGAGAACTTCTACGAGCAACCTAAAATAGAATGTTGCGACTTAGGTTTGGAATAATGTTTAGGAAAACATAAACCATTCTATATATATTTCTATGTTGATCATGATGTAGTCAATTATCATTTAGTGTTTATAGAAAGATCTTTAATATGTGAAAACATATTTAGTTTATAGATATCGTACTACCGTTCGGGCCATCATAATTCGAGAGGTCATGCGATGGCGTTAGAGGAGCTAGGACACTTTAAATCGTAAATCCAAAGAACTCGTCGATCCGTTTACCCAAATGAACCCCTCACATGAAGTTCCCTAGTGTTGTAGTGCTTAATCGTAAAACATGTATTTTGATTACTTGATTATATGATATATTAAGAGTTTATAAATACAATAAATAAACTAACAAAGTTTATAAGTATTTAAATAAGTTTGAGTTTTATAAATACTTACCTTAAAATAGAATGCTCGAGTATTATGGAAAAATAAAATATTAGCGGAGCTTCGACGTAGAATTTGCAATCTTTGAAAACCCAAGGCTATTAGAAGATTATAACAACGCCTTCTTGAGAACCCGAAGAAGAAGAAGATTATAACGACGTCTTTTGGAGACTTGAAGATATTTGAAGATTATAACGACTCTTTCTTGAAAACTTCCAAGAACGAAGATCAAACGCTAGTTTTCTTCAAGAACACATGAATGTTCTTACAAGATCTATAAGAAATGCCTTTAGGTTTAGGACTTTAGATGTTAAGAAGGGTGGTGCAAGAAAATGAAGTGATTTAGCTTGGTATTTATAGGCTAGAGAATATGGTTAACTATATATTGGGTTAAAACTAACCATGGTTAAATTTACACATGTAATGATCTAAAGAAAGCATGCTTAGGATTTTGACACCAAGGTGATGACTCCCTCCCAAATTTCGTTCATGATAAGATAGGATGACTTTGGTGGTTAGTTTTGGTATTATCTTGATTACGGAGTGAGTTTTGGTTCCGTTAAATGCTAATCGAAGCCATAAAAGGTAAAACCGGGTATCGTAAAAATATGAAACTTGTAGGAATGATGAAACTCATCATTATACTTCATCTAAAAATATAAAATGGGTGATAAGTCTTATTGGGTGCAAAATCTTGCTTAAAAGTCGAAATCTGGTCAAAAGCGTAATCGCAGCTTTATCGAAAAATAACGAAATTTCGGAAACGACCGTGAATTTATTTAGAGTAGACTAAAATTAGTCTAAAAGTGATATGAGATGTCAAAATATGGTTTTAGTCATCTGAGATAACTTAATGATTATTTGTGAAGTTTAAAAGTTCTGTGATTTAAGCAAAAGCGTAGAGCGTACAAGCTTAATTCCTTTATGGTCAAGGAGGAGGAAATATGTTTGACTTTTCCAAAATGTAAAAGTGTCAAAACATATTAGAAACACGGTCAGAGAATCGTTAAGTCCGGATGTAAGTAGAATTGTTTAAAACGTAAGTTTAGTTTTGTTATCTGAGGGCTTATTTGGTAATATTAAAAATAATAAATCTTAAAATTCTCAAATTAATCATGAGTGATCTAAAATTTATCGATCTGCGAGGAAAATTGTCGGAGTTTATTTTCATTAAGCGCGTGATGTTTAAATGGTGGACCGTCTAAAATGAAACTTTAAAACGATGTTTACTTAATAACTTTTGCGAAAATGATCTAACGATGGTCGAACTCTCGGTTATTACTAAAATAATTTATCTTACGAGAATGTGGATTAAAAATTTTACGAGATGAATAGTGAATTTGAATAGTAAAAGTGAATAGTAAATTCTAGAAAATAAAAAGTAACCTAAAAATGCGGGTGGTTATTGAGGACAAAATTTGACAACTTGGAAACCCTAAACTGCGCTGGCGATTATCCCGTATCATAGTTATATACGGTTTATTTGGTCATATATTTATTACGGTTCATAAAATCTCAGACAAATACATACAGAAAATTCTCATTCTCTGAATTGTATCCGATTGAATAATTTGGTAGAACTACCGAATTGATTCGATCTGAAAGTGTTCATACGCCTTTCAGAGATTAAGCATATCCATAGTGTTCGTTATTACTACATATCCCTTACATAAGCTGCTGCAATGATAGTTAATATCGCGAAACACATCCTTGAATCGGCGGTAATACATGGCTTATACTGTGTCATTTATTTCGAAATGAATATTTGGGAGAGTTTGTTGCCGAACTTGTTAACTTGCCATTTGGATGGGCAACGTGACCACTTGCCAACTTGTGACTCTTGGTACTCTAACATCTTTTTCCCTCAAAATCAGTAAAGTCAAAGAAAACCAAAGTAAAGGACTGTATACATGTGATTGAAATATAGTATAAAAAATAAATCTTTGGAAAAACACGTATGATGACTTCAATCGTTCACCTTTACATTTTCAATTTTCAATTTTCAAACTGATGTGCGGTTAAGTAGAACACCTGCTTGTGCGTGGATAAGTGGCACAAAAAACGTACGTGACAAACGTGAAAGCTGGTCGTTCACATTGGCGGGAAAATATATTATTTCTCTTTCTGTTATAATTTCATAGTGTAAGTGGGTGGTGGTCGTCGTCAAGGTCTTCTCGTAAATTTCGATGGCTCTGTGCTATGACAAAGAAGCCCTACTAAATATCAAAAGTAAAAATATAAATAAAAATATCTATTGATAATACGTAAAAATATCATTGTCACTATTGTTAGTATCAACATTTAGATTCTCGCTTGTAATATCTGACTTTCTTTTAACGTATCTATGCATAGACCCAAATTATTTCTTATTTGATTGTTCGGTTTTTCTTTTCTTTAAACGTTTTGAATATCTAATAACAACAAATATCTAATAAGTACTATAGACTATAGTGCTACCTTTTATTACGAAAAAAGTAAATAACTAATCCAATTAATGAGTAGCTAAACAGTTAACGATTAAACTTGAAACATAAAAAATTTAAAAAATTGTATTCTAAAAAACAAAAATCTTAATTAAAAGTTAAGTTTGAAACGTTACCAGAGCGATTATTGGCAAAACTATTACAAATTGAAGATAATAAGATCGACTGTAAAAGAACATTGCCGCAATATGCTATCTCTCCAAACTGCTAGAATCGTTTTTTATTTCACGTTTGTCTATTAATACTATTGGAATTTGGGCCTAAAAGCCTTATTGGACCCATAACAAGTCTTATATAAAATGATAAAATACTACACATATATAATAAAAGACTCCAAATTTGGTGGCCCAGCTTGGTTGGTGGCCTGTCCGATCTGCGTGTCGCCCCTTTACAGTAGGCGGTGGTGGCAGCAGCCATGACCACCACCACGTGCCAACCCTAGAATACACTCTTCTCATCATCACGCTCAATTGTGTGTTTTTTACACTGGTTTAGTGATGCACAATTTTCTTTTTCTCTTTTTGGGTGTTTGTATGTATATTGTATCAATTGGTGTGTTAAATCGTGATGTGGCGTTGACGTGGAAGTTGTGAGTTTAATCACCATTAACTCTAGTTTAAGACTAGATGTAATGGTCACTAAACTCACCACATTCACATTAATTCCACATCATCATTCAACACATCACAAAATCCACCACCGAAGAGCCGTAGTGATGACTACCAAAGGAAACATATGAAAATATCTTAGTTTATACATACCACAAAATATACCTTACAAACACCTAAAAAAGAGTGCAAACCATTCGGTATTCTGCAACACCAAACCACAAGAAAAACCCATTGTGGTGTTTGGGGCCGTAACAAATAACCGCCTGTGGACTATCACTACCACCGAGTGGTTCAGTGACCATTATGCCCGATCCAATCCGTTTTGTTTTGCAGCTGATATTCTTAAAAATATATCTTCATGTTCTTAAATCATTCATTTAGGGTTACAATGTAAATCACATGATACAATTCAGTGTCGTTTCTGCTATTTATAAGCTCGTGTTTGTGTTCGTATGACAACACCTCCTAATCCTAAACACATATTTTTTAAGTGATTTGTGGTTTGTTATTTATCATAAAGTATAGTTTCAATTATAGAAAAACATCTAAGTATAGTATCTTATTTGGGATAGATATTACTATCAATATTATCAAGTATAGTTTCAATTACAGAAAAACATGTAAGTTTGTTACTTATTATTATTTACTTTATCATTATTATTGTTATTACTACTTTTAAGTTTTTAAAATTTTATTTTAATAATAATAATAATAATAATAATAATAATAATATTAAGTTAAAAAGATGAAAATTGAGTTTTAACAATGATAATAACAATATTAAAATAAATAAAAATATAAAAATAATAATATTAATAATATACTAAAAAGATAAAAAAAAAAAAAAGATAATAACGATATACTAAAAAAAATTAAAAATAAATATATAAAAATAAAAATAATAAAAATTTAATTAATTAAGTGATTATTAAATTAGTGTCTTGTCTTTTTGTTTGTTGTTCCTTTTGGGTGGCTAGGTACATTTGGCTATTTGATTTATCCTACTGGTACTTTTGGCTTATTCCATTGGCGCATCAAATGAGTAGACCTGTTTGTTTGTCTAATTAAGCTAAACATTATTTGTTTTTAGAGCAAAGTACCAAAAGAGTACAAAGTCTTTTGGGGTCCCCATTATGGTTATTTTTGAAGTCAATCTCCAAAATGGTCATGAGCAACTACTCAACTCTGCAACTCGATTCATTGCTCGACACGTGTCATTTGCAAGTACATAACTTTAATTTTGAGTTTTAGCTTAAATAACAAATATAGCCTCATTCATTTACCACCACACATGCAATCCAATAAAAGTAGGTAAAAATATATAGGCAAGTACTCATTTTCTTCTCTTTTCTCTCCATCCCTCACCATCACCAGTCAACACCACCCTATCCTACCACCGTATCTTTCAGTCACCACCACACCACACCACCGTATCCATCATTGTCACCAGCGCAACTCCACCCGCCTCCAGCTCGACCCACTGATACTCGACCTACCATATACGTGTGTCACTGTCACCATCATCACCACATTGTCGCACACCACCATGAGATCTGTCAAGACAACACCATATCCATCAAGATAAAACATCATTATATACTCACAGATGCTCCTCATTTACAAAAAAAATAAAAAATAATAAATAAATAAAAATGTCGTAATCTTTGCATTTCTTGTTCAGCAAAGAACGTATACAAATGAAGTTAAAAAAATCATCATTAAATGCATTTCTAGTTCCAATCACGAGACAGAAACAAGACCTTTTAAGAGAAGTAAGAAGACGAGTGGCGTGGCGTTCAGAGATCAAGTCGGGGGAGAGCTGGTTGAAGTTGTTGGTGTGTCTGATGGTGCGGATGTAGAAACAGAATGGTCCAATGGGTGGGGAAGAAGGTAGTAGTCTCGTTGGCAAGTATGAATCACTACAACAAGTCTTGACTGATAAACTACAACAAGTCCTAAACAAATTTATAGCTCCTCCTTATAATACATTTAATGGGAAAAAAAAGTTTGACCGGAATATAGTGTTGCCCGTCGGAATTTGAGAAACAAAATGATGATGATAAAATTGATGTGGGGAAGATAAGTGTAAAGGAGAGAGAATATGTTATTATAAAAGTTATGGGTATTTTAGGCATTTACTATTTTAATAATAAGACAAAATATCAAATCACACATATTTTTATTATAAAACATTGGACACTTGTTGAGTATTGAGTGGAGTTGCGGAGTTAAGCAGTTGCGGAGTTTGACACGTGTCAAAATTTGGGTGAAGTTGCGGAGTTGAGTAGTTGCTTATGACCATTTTGGAGATTGGCTTTAAAATGACCATGATGGAGACCTCAAAAAAGATTTTGTCCCCTTTTGATACTTTTCTCTTGTTTTTATTGGTATCTTGGCATGTGTAGTTTAATTGTATCGTTTGGCTTTCTCGATTCCTTGCATTTTAAGTAGCTTACTTAGAGCGTTAGGTACACTCCGGTGTCATAGATAGAAAAAGTGACGTTACATCAGCATTTTTTGCCCATAACACCAGTTTTGACTATGACACCAAAACAACCCTCTCTGGTATAACATTAGTTTTCTGTTGTCGTCGTATATATATGTTTTCTTTCATTTTGTTAAATAAAACAATATATTTAACTAAAATTTAATTTCATTAATAAAAAACACATTACATAAAATAAAAGAAAAAGGACATCAAATTAAAAAAAAAAGTACATTAAATAAAAAAAATAAACATAAAAGAAAAATAAGACATAAAAATATAAACCTGAAAAGGATTAACTTTGCAAAAGAATAAAGCACCAGAGACTAATAATGTAAAGTATATACTATAAGGTTTAAACAAAAACATGAATTGGTCTGGTGTTTCTTTTTTCATTCCTTGTTTTCGGTTATCATCATGGGGGATCGCACCTGGAATTCTCAAAGATCTAACGAGGATCTTACTCAAAAGATCTCTAAATCAATTTTCGTGACTAATTTTCCTGATCACATCTTGGCCCGTGATCTTTGGGGGACCTGCAATGAGCATGGCACCGTGGTGGATGTTTACATACCTTACAAGAGGTCTAAAGCACGTAAATGTTTCGCTTTTGTTCGGTTTATTAAGGTTGAAAATTTGGATCGTCTAGTTGCAAACTTTTGTACTATCTAGATTGGCAGTCATCATCTCTACGCGAACATTGTTCGTTACCAAAGAGAACGTAAAACTTCTGATCCCCAAACTTTTAAGAGGAATGTGAGAACTCTTCTGATCCATTTAAGAGGAATGTGGGGAACTCTTCAGGTTCTTTTGCCTCTGTTCTTAAATCGGGTAAACAAAATATAGCTTCTCAAGAACAGGAAGTACCTTCATTGGTTCTTGATCATACGTGTTTTTCAGATAGAGATTTTATCTTGTCTCTTATGGGAAAAGTGAAAGACATCAGTGCTCTTCCTAATCTCTATGTAATTCTTGAAGAAGAAGGATTTCAAATTTGAAAATATCCAACTTGGGAGGCTTGTGGGTTCTCATTGAGATGGATTCTTTCGTTGCGACAGAGAAATTCATTAACCATACCGGAGTAGGATCATGGTTCTCTTCTCTTAAACCTGCTAGTAACTCATTTTTCAGTGATGAAAGAATTGTTTGGATCTCCATAAAGGGTTTACCTTTAAAAGTGTGGTTTCATATGTAACACCCCCAATTTTGTGATACGCAGCGGAATTCAAACTGGGTGTTACTCGACGGCACAACAATCATAATAGTAGAAAACGATCTCTAAAGGAGTCGTTTTAAAAAAGATTTATCATTCAAATTACTCAAATATATCAGAGTTTCCAAAATAGGTTCCATTGTTTACAAAATACATCAATATAAAGTCTTTGATGTTTTGTGAATGATAAAATATTCATAGCCTTCTTCATTTAGTCCTTGCCCTTCCGTGCCAGCTTCCGACATTATGGACCTGAAATACATGCTTAAAACTGTCAACACAAAGGTTGAGTGAAATTCATAGAGTTTGTTTGATGGTTGAACACATTATGTTGGTAGTGTGAGTTAATTAGACTACAATCGATGGTTTTGAAAACAAAACATTATTATTATATGTACGGTTGCCTCAGTAGGTGATACTTGAGCCCGCTTTGTTTGATACTGGCCTCAGTATGTGATACTTGAGCCCGCTTTGTTATTTTCACTAAGCTCATGCAACCAAAGCGTTAACATGTTCCAAAATTAATTGGTAAAATTGTTGGTACCAGCCCTAATAGGTAAAATTGTCGTTTTTACCTAATGTTACTCAAATATAGTGCGTTTGTTTGCCTTTAAATCGGCCAACACAAACGGGATTCGTCAATCCCAATAGATCTATTCACAATATTCGTGCTCACTCTCTCTAGTGATTAATGGTTCATGATTAGGGACTTATGTTTGGCAAATGCGGTAACTTAGTGCTAATAAAACAATCAGATAAGCATACAGTTTGAAAGAAATGTGTTCGGTTTAAAATAAAGCATGTATCTCCCCCAAGGTTTTGTAAAATAATTAAGTAATAGAAAGTGGGGCTATGAACTCACCTCGGAGTAAATGATGTTAAGTACTTTAACGGATGTGATGGATAAATCGGGAAACTTCTACGTGCAACCTAAAAATGGAATGTTGCGACTTAGGTTGGGAATAATGTTTAGGAAAAACATAAACCATCCTATATATGTATCTATATTGATCATGATGTAGTCATTTATAGTTTGATGTTTATAGTAACAGTTTTAATATGTGAAAACATATTTAGTTTATAGATATCGTACTACCGTTCGGGCCATCATAATTCAGAGGTCATGTAGTAAACGTTTGAGGAGCTAGGACACTTTAAATCGTAAATCCAGCAACTCGTCGATACGTTTTACCCAAATGAAACCCCTCACATGAAGCTCCCTAGTATTGTAGCACTTTAGTAGATAATATATATGTTGTGAGTGGAGATTATTATAGGGATAAGTGTTTCTAAATGTATCCAAGTTACCTTGTTTTACTTAGTTGTGTATCAAAAAATTAATCCTCCTAAACAATGCAAACAACTTACTAATCATACTATTATATACATATTTTATCATTTGTTTAGAGATATTTACATAAATCGTCCTTGTGGCTAGGAACAAATTGCAAAGACAGTCCTTAAATTTATTTGCATAAATCGTCCTTGTGGTTAGCATGGTCAACGGAGGTCAATGCCATGTGTCGCCGCATGAGTGGTGCCACGTCATATCGGGTCGGGTCGGTCAATGGTTCGGGTCGGGTCGGGTTGCCACGTGGACCAATGAGGTTGTGCCACGTGGCATTGGTAAAATATATCTCATTTTGGCTCGAGTGGGATTCGAACCGGGACGTTTGTGAGAGAAGCATAGCCTTGCCCAACTGGGCTAAGCATAGCTTCATTTATAATTCCCTAAATTAATTACATAACCCTTTCTAACATTTAAAAGCCCAATTCAATATTATTAAAAGGTTCAATTTAGTTTTTGGCCTATCAATTTAAAGAGTTATATGGACTGTAAAAAAATAAATAAATATACCGTCGGACTCGTTTTTTCGTGCTCTTTCCAATGGTATGCTCGGGGAATTTTTTCGACTTCGTTACAACCTCGAAAAATGCAAAAACGTCATCGAAAAATGTGAAAACGTCCTTTTCCGAGGTTCAAAGGAAGTTGAAAAAATTCCCCGAGAATACCATTGGAAAGAGCACGAAAAACGAGTCCGACGGTATGCTGGGAATTTTTCGACTTGGTTTGGACCTCTAAAATGCAAAACAAAGAAAAATGGTGATTTTCGCATTTTTCGAGGTTCAAACTTAGTCGAAAAAATTCCCCGACAATACCATTGGAAAGAGCACGAAAAAACGAGTCCGAAGGTATATTTATTTATTTTTTGATAGCCAATATTCCCCTTAAAATGGCAGTCCAAAGTTGACATTGATCTTTTATATGTTCAGTCCATATCCCCTTAAACTTGGTTAAATAATGGAAAGAGAATAATATTTATGAAGGTATGCACCAGCGCAGATGGTGCGTCCTTCGCTTGTGACTCAAATATCCTGGGTTCGAATCCCAGGCGAGCCAACAACGAGTATTTATACTCGGTGCCACGTGTCACCACCTGAGTGGTCCGCGTGGCAACCCGACCCGTTGACTCACCAGACCTGACCCGAAATTGACACGTGGCACCACTGAGGTGGTGACACGTGGCGTTGACAACCCATTGACCTGCTAATCACAAGGACGATTCATGCAAATAATTTTAACTGAAAGTAAGGACCTTCGTTGCAATTTGTTCCTAACCACAAGGATGATTTATGTAAATATCTCTTAACAAATGTTAAAATATGTATATAATAATATGATTAGTAAGTTGTTTGCATTGTTTAGGAGGATTAATTTTTTGATACACAACTTAGTAAACATGGTAACTTGGATACATTTAGAAACACTTATCCCATTATTATATTATAAAGTTTTATTATGTTTTTAATAAACATCTAGTTTTTACAAGTTATCATAGTTTACTAGTGATCACAATTTATTAATATAGTCAAACATGAAATTTTAGTAAAAATTCAATATGTAACTAGTTATGAAAATGACATGGTTTCTATATTTCTAACTATTGAAAAATCTAATTTTTGCCGATAAAAACTGTTTTACAAATATTAGGCAGTAAATGATATCATTTGTCGTTTTAGGCTGAGTTCCCTCGCGGTAGACGTAAAACATCGTTCTGGACAACTTTCGTACTTTAAGTTTTTGATGATTCGCACCAGAAGTACCACTTATTTTAAGACAGATTCAGCAGTAATCAAATTGGTCATTTCTAAGGTTTGTTAACTTCTTTTTACCATAACTTTTGACTCGTTTGTCCGTTTCGGGTCATTCAAGTTGCTATGTTTACCTTTTTATTTTGTCTACAGTAATATGTAAGTTACCAAGTCCATATATAGTTGTTTTAAATGGCTTCAAATAGGTAGAATATGACTAGTTTACTAGTTTGTTACTTTTATGACAATATGTGAATTAAAACATATGTTTGAGTATATGTACATCATGAATCAACATAGTAACCATATATATAGCATGTATTTTTATAAGATTAGGAATAGTAAACATAATATAATGGAGTAATTGTGGTGATTAGTTGCTTACAACTTTTGGCTTTCTAAAGAAAGGAGTAACTAGTAAGGATTAGGACTTTGATTGAACAAGCTTTCCACACCTTGGCACCCTTCTATACTTCTTGTAATTTTGAAGGATTGGTGATAAAGTTCTAAGTGACTTGATTGGATTTAAACTCAAGAAGATCACTTAAACTTGCTAGAGATTTGATGTAGTAACTTGTTACTTGCAATTTCTTAGCATCAACTTGGAGTCATGAATCAAAGTATGGAATGTATGTTGGTATTATGATATAAACGACCAAGAGGGGAGGAAGTGAGGGTTTTATGAAGTCTTTCACTTGCTATTTATAGGAGGGAAGGTTTGGTTAACCATGTATTGGGTTAAATAATAACCATGGTTAAGTTAAAGACACTTGTATGTGTTTACATGCAAAGTGGCTAAGATGAAGCCACCACTATGGTGACTCACCCATAAGGGGCGGTCACATAGTGTTAGTGGACTAAGATATTATGTTTTGATAATATCTTGATTTTTATGATGTGTTTTGGTTCCGTTAAATGCCAACCGTAATTTGTTAAGCCATAAAACATAAAACCGGTATCGTAAAAATACGAAACTTGCAGGAATGATGAAACTCGTCATTATACTCCATATAAAAATATAAAATGAGTGATAAGTCTCATTGGGTGCTAAAACGCTGTCTAGAGCTAGAAACGCGAGTCAAAAACGCGTAATTCGCGTAAAACGCAAAAATGGAAAACGAAAAATTCCAAAACTTGTGGAATTATTGTAGAATGGTGGAATTACATATTTTTAATGTTTATAGTGTTTTATGGACATAACTGGATGCCCGAATGACGTTTAAACCCTAAAGTAGTTCTCGGACACGGTTTTGTGAAATCGGTTCTGAATGGATTCAACGTACGTCGTCAGGACGACTTGTCGAGTTTCATTTATCTTGTCATTATGGTAAAATAAAAATAAAAATTTTTACGGGATGAATAGTAAAAGTCAAATAGTCAAAAGTCAAAGTCAATGTCAACTTTAAGAAGTCGAAAGGTAAAATAGTCATTCTACCCCTTAAGGGAATTCCATCCCGGAATTCAGTGTGTGTTATCTGATGTTGAAGTGTTCTAGGAAAATGTTGGTGTATGCGCCGAATTTTAATCGTTGCGTTCTCAAGTTTCTGGTCATAGAATGTGTTATGTACCATTCTAAGTTTTTGGTAGTGGCTTAAGTTGATAATGTAAAGGTGTAAGATATTGTTGATGTGAAATGGTTTATAATGATGTGATAATTGTCGTTGTAGGAAAGTCTTGATAGTGGCAAGTGGTTATCCAAACCATTTCCATAGTTGATCATTTCTTAGGTGGTTTCGGGATAAAGGCTATATCGTATAGTCTTTATGTCTACTATTGATTGAAAGAAACGTGATACTGTGAAGTTTTACATACTGACTTATAATGAGGTTCAGATAATGATGTGATATGTTGATGATTAGAAGAGTGTAGTGTATGTTTACCATTATTCTTAGGTAGAGATGTCAAGTTTTCTTTAAAATTATAAGTGAATTTTAAAGGATTATGGCGTAATACCTAAATAGGCTAGTACTTATAAGAAATGACAAGAAGATTTGATGACTATCCCAAGATAGTAGTTAGGATTATTTCATAAATGAAAACTTTCAAGAATGAAATTAGGTAATATAAATAAGTGTTAAGATCTCGCTGAGTGGTAAGACACTATCGTGTCTCTAGATCTTTTTAATGGATTCTGGTGGTTTATCGAGTTTAAGTAGGAAATTAACCTGAATATAACCCTTGTATAACTATTCTCAGTGTTTGAAAAATTTAAGTCGAACATAGTTAGTCAGACTATGCTCCACTATCCGTAGGTTAAATTTAGGTGACTAGACTATATTTAGCCGAGGTTCGATAAATTTTCCAAATACCTAAATTAGGTATACTCGTGATATGTCCATAGATTTTGAGAAAATATCCACAAAGCAAAGGCGATATCAAACCATTCAGTTGCAAGTCCCGGCCATACAAGACTTGTAACCTATGTTTTCATATTCCATTGCATAGAAGATAGTATGGGTAGATACGTGTGGAAAGGAAGTCTTAAGTAATTCTAAAATAGTCCATACTTGGCCAGGAGCACGAACTTTTAACAATGAAGGTTTTAGAATAGAGCTTTGATGAATGTAGAGAAAGTTGCTGAACTTCAGCTTTTGTAGATGATGAATCAATTTGTCCTTTAGAAATCCCATTTCTTGTATTTCCATTAGGGAAATTGATAGACTGTGACGGGTTTTATGTAAAACAATATCATATAAGGTTTATAAGATAATTTCTAGAGACTTTGTATAACTTACAATGTTTGTGAAGTAAATTAGACCATTGTGTAACTCACAAGGTCTGAGAAATGATAGAGAGATCATTGTGTAACTCACAATGTCTTGAGAAATGATGGAGAGATCATTGTGTAACTCACAATGTCTTGAGAAATGATGGGGAGGTCATTGTGTAAATCACAATATCTTGAGAAATGATGGAGAGATCATTGTGTAACTCACAATATCTTGAGAAATGATGGAGAGGTCATTGTGTAATTCATAATGTCTTGAGAAATGATGGAGAGATCATTGTGTAACTCACAATATCTTGAGAAATGATGGAGAGGTCATTGTGTAATTCACAATGTCTTGAGAAATGATGGAGAGATCATTGTATAACCCACAATGTCTAAGGAATAAATGAGTTAATTGCTTCATTTACGATTAATGCGGGGATGTAATTGAGACCACTCGTAGGATTCTGATGTCTAAGAATGTAATAGAGACCATTGTAGGATTTACAGTTTATGAGAATGTAATAGAGACCACTGTAGGATTTACAGTGTATGAGAATGTAATAGAGACCACTGTAGGATTTACAGTGTTTGAGAATGTAATAGAGACCACTGTATCTCACAGTGTCTTGAAAAATGAATGAGACCATTGTATCTCACAATGTCTAGGAAGTAGGAAAGTCCATTGTAATCAGTTACAATGTCTTGGATAAGGTTTCGTAATCCTAAAATGCACGAGTAGATGCATGATTGGGAGATTGGGAAAATATGATTGTCTTGTAATGCCTTAGAATAGGCATACGTATATATGTTTAGAACATCGTTTATGATTGAAATTATGTCAGTGTATATATCAATATACTAGTATGTTTGTGTAGCATAAAATGCTTAAAAGTCACATAATCGTCGGAGGATGGAAGGCGGGAGAGCGGAAGGATATAAAATATTTTTGTTTGTAAAAGTAGTTATAGTTTAGGTCACAATTAGACCCGTTTCTCTATAATTAAGTCTCTTATACCAATCTGTAACACCTCAATTTCGTGATCTGCAATGAATTCAAACGGGTGTTACTCGACTATGATCATAATAATAGAAACGATCTCTAAAGGAGTCGTTTAAAAATATTTATCATTCAAATATATCGATTTTACAAAATAGGTGTTATTGTTTACAAAATACATCAATATAAAGTCTTTGATGTTTTGTGAATGATAAAATATTTATAGCCTTCTTCATTTAGTCATTGCCCTTCCGTGCCAGCTTCCGACATTATGGACCTGAAATACATGTTTAAAACTATCAACACAAAGGTTGAGTGAAATTCATAGAGTTTGTTTGATGGTTGAACACATTATGTTGGTAGTGTGAGTTAATTAGACTCACACCGATGGTTTTGAAAACAAAACAGTTATTATTATATGTACGGTGCCTCAAGTAGGTAATACTTGAGCCCGCTTTTGTTTGATACGGCTGCCTCAAGTATGTGATACTTGAGCCCGCTTTTGTTATTTTCACTAAGCTCATGCAACCAAGGCGTTAACGTATTCCAAAATTAATTGGTAAAATTGTTGGTACCAGCCCTAATAGGTAAAATTGCCGTTTTTACCTAATGTTACTCAAATATAGTGCGTTTGTTTGCCTTTGACTAGGCCAACACAAACGGGATTCGTCAATCCCAATAGATCTATTCACAATATTCGTGCTCACTCTCTCTAGTGATTAATGGTTCATGATTAGGGACTTATGTTTGGCAAATGCGGTAACTTAGTGCTAATAAAACAATCAGATAAGCATACAGTTTGAAAGAAATGTGTTCGGTTTAAAATAAAGCATGTATCTCCCCCAAGGGTTTGTAAAATAATTAAGTAATAGAAAGTGGGGCTATGAACTCACCTCAGAGTAAATGTTGTTAAGTACTTTAACGGATGTGATGGATAAATCGGGAAACTTCTACGTGCAACCTAAAAATAGAATGTTGCGACTTAGGTTGTGAATAATGTTTAGGAAAAACATAAACCATCCTATATATGTATCTATGTTGATCATGATGTAGACATTTATAGTTTGATGTTTATAGTAACAGTTTTAATATGTGAAAACATATTTAGTTTATAGATATCGTACTACCGTTCGGGCCATCATAATTCAGAGGTCATGTAGTAAACGTTGAGGAGCTAGGAAACTTTAAATCGTAAATCCAGCAACTCGTCGATGCATTTTACCCAAATGAAACCCCTCACATGAAGCTCCCAAGTATTGTAGCACTTTAGTAGATAAAATATATGTTTTGAGTGGAGATTATTATATTATAAAGTTTTATTATGTTTTTAATAAACATCTAGTTTTTACAAGTTATCATAGTTTACTAGTGATCACAATTTATTAATATAGTCAAACATGAAATTTTAGTAAAAATTCAATATGTAACTAGTTATGAAAATGACATGGTTTCTATATTTTTAACTTGTGAAAAATCCATTTTTTGCCGATAAAAACTGTTTTACAAATATTAGGCTGTAAATGATATCATTTGGTCTTTTTAGGCTGAGTTCCCTAGCAGTAGATGTAAAACATCGTTCCGGACAACTTTCGTGTTTTAAGTTTTTGATGATTCGGACCAAAAGTACCACTTATTTTAAGATGATTCAAGATAATCAAATTGGTCATTTCTAAGGTTTGTTAACTTCTTTTTACCATAACTTTTGACTCGGGTGATTCAAGTTGCTATGTTTACCTTTTTATTTTGTCTACGATGTATATAAGTTACCAAGTTCATATATAGTTGTTTTAAATGGCTTCAAATATGTAGAATATGACTAGTTTACTAGTTTGTTACTTTTATGACAATATGTGAATTAAAACATATGTTTGAGTATATGTACATCATGAATCAACATAGTAACCATATATATAGCATGTACTTTTATAATATTAGGAATAGTAAACATAAGATAATGGAGTAATTGTGGTGATTAGTTGCTTACAACTTTTGGCTTTCTAAAGAAAGGAGTAACTAGTAAGGATTAGGACTTTGATTGAACAAGCTTCCCACACCTTGGCACCCTTCTATACTTCTTCTGATTTTGAAGGATTGGTGATGAAGTTCTAAGTGACTTGAGTGGATTTAAACTCAAGAAGATCACTTAAACTTGCTAGAGATTTGATGTAGTAACTTGTTACTTGCAACCTTCTTAGCATCAACTTGGAGTCATGAATCAAAGTATGATATGTATGTTGGTGTTATGATATAAAATACCAAGAGGGGAGGAAGTGAGGGTTTTATGAAGTCTTTCACTTGCTATTTATAGGAGGGAAGGTTTGGTTAACCATGTATTGGGTTAAATAATAACCATGGTTAAGTTAAAGACACTTGTATGTGTTTACATGCAAAGTGGCTAAGATGAAGCCACTACTATGGTGACTCACTCATAAGGGGCGGTCACATAGTGTTAGTGGACTAAAATATTATGTTTTGATAATATCTTGATTTTTATGATGTGTTTTGGTTCCGTTAAATGCCAACCGTAATTTGTTAAGCCATAAAACATAAAATCGGGTATCATAAAAATACGAAACTTGCAGGAATGATGAAACTCGTCATTATACTCCATATAAAAATATAAAATGAGTGATAAGTCTCATTGGGTGCTAAAACGTTGTCTAGAGCTGGAAACGCGGGTAAAAAACACGTAATTCGCGTAAAACGCAGAACTGGAAAACGAAAAAATCCAAAACTTGTGGAATTGTCGTAGAATGGTAGAATTACATATTTTTAATGTTTATAGTGTTTTATGGACATAACGGGATGCCCGAATGACGTTTAAACCCTAAAGTAGTTCTCGGACACGGTTTTGTGAAATCGGTTCTGAATGGATTCAACATACGTCGTCAGGACGACTTGTCGAGTTTCATTTATCTTGTCATTATGGTAAAATAAAAATAAAATTTTTTACGGGATGCATAATAAAAGTCAAATAGTCAAAAGTCAAAGTCAATGTCAACTTTAATAAGTCAAAGGGTAAAATAGTTATTTTACTTTATGAAAATTTACGGGTTGTTACATCATAACACTTTTGTAAAGGTTGCATCTAAATGGGGCGAACTAGTGGAGTGGGAGAATATAGAGGAAATTTTTTTTCTCGTAAATAGATTTGTGTTAAAACTAAACTCAATGAGATCATCTGTGAATGTTTCAAAGTCATCATTCAAGGTAAAGTCCATTGGGTGCGTGTTAAAGAAATGGAAGCTTGAGATCCGATACTTCATAATGAAGCTTATGACAACTCATCATCTGATGAGGAGGATGAATGTGAAAATGAGGGATCACTGAATGGTTATATAAACGAATCTGATAAAGAAGTTGATAGAGTCTCTGAATCTAATTGTATGCATGGGACGCTCTCTTATATGATAATAGCAATAACAAAAGTATGGCAAGTAAGGCTCAGTCTGAGGATCCCTTTAATCTTTATGACATTTTAAACAAAAACAAGGACAACGATGGTAATTCTAAGGAAGGCGAATTGAAATACCCACCAGGTTTTACACCAAAGGAAGCTACTGTAAATGAGGTACAAGAAAAAGAAACGGATGTAACAACAGAAAAGGTAAAAGAACAAGAATATGTTACCTACTGTTCGCAAAGGGTTCAATCAGGTGGTTCTCTATTGGACTTAATGGATGAATTGGTAAAGGTAGGACAAACTATGGGTTACAATATGGAAGGTTGCATGAAGAACATAGCAGCTATTATCGGTTCTCAAGGAGATCGTAACGTTGTTAAATGAATTTTTTGTCCTTAAATATTGGAAAAAAGCCAAAAATACTCTATGTACTTCTCGTGAAAACTCATTATGCTTTCTCAACTTTTTTTATTGTCATTATACTTAACGTTGTTTCCATTTTCGACTCATTATGCTTAATTACTTCTTTATGTAGACAATAAAAAGTTGAGAAAGCGTAATGAGTTTTCACTAAGACATAGAGTATAATGGTGACACTTTATTGATTATAACTAAAGTTTGATCGGTTTATGTGTGATATTGCGAGTAATCCACATTTTGTCTTATACATGTTTTACAATGGCATCGTCATGTTCTGTTTTGGCTTCTAGATTCAGCTCACGATGGCGATCGACACCTTGTGCTTGTGGGTGAATTAATGCTTTTCAATGGATTCTCCTCGGTATGTTTACTTCATCCCGTCGTTGCATACCTAGTAAGCAAAAGTACAAAGTTTGCCGGTCGGGCACATTTTGGTTACAAGTCCAGGTTGAAACGTGATTTTTAGTATGGGTCGATATGAGTAAGTCGACCCGCTAGCAAAAGTTGCCTTTTATCTGCTTTTATTCTATCCGAACAAGAGGATTGAGGTTGTATGCGTTACATGGGTCAACTTTTAACCCGCTCAACAAGTCTTATATGACGATGAGACATAACCAATTAAAATGAAAATGGTTATGTATAATGACAATATTTGAAGTACATAGAAGCATAATGAGTTTTGGGGAAAGTACGTTAAGCATTTATAGCTTTTTTCCTTAAATATTCAAGGGCTTGGTCATAAGACCAAGAAAGGGTGCATAAAGGAGTTGTGTAAGAAGAATAGAGTTAATTTCGTATCTCTTCAGGAAATCAAAATGGAACGTATGGAGTTGGTTACAATTAACAAGTTGTGGGGTAATTCTTCTTATGGTCATGCGTTTAGCTCATCTTTAGGTAATTCAGGTGTCATTTTATGTGTTTGGGAATCGACTTTGTTTCTCAAAGAAAAGAGTACTTCTTCTGATTATTTTTTAGTTGTTATGGGTACTTGGATTCCTACATCCTCTAAATTCCTTATCATTTCTGTTTACGCCCCTCAAGAATTAACAGAAAGAAGAGAGTTATGGGATTATTTACTTCTTCTAATCAATAGATGGGATGGCGAATGTGTGATTATGGGAGATTTTAATGAAGTCCGCTCGGAACATGAAAGGTATGGTTCGGTGTTCAATGTGCAAAGTGCAACCGCCTTCAACAATTTTATCTCATTGGCAAGTCTTATCGACCTTCTTCTTGATGGTTATGCTTTCACTTGGGCTCATAAATATGCTACTAAGATGAGTAAATTGGATCGGTTCCTTATCTCTAAAGGCTTAATGGCTTCATTCCATCATCTTTCGGCGCTTTGTTTAGAAAATCATTTATTTGATCATCGTCCTATCCTTATGCGGGAGATGAATATTGATTACGGCCCTACTCCGTTTATATTTTTTCATTCTTGGTTTCAACTAGAGGGATTTGATAAATTGGTAAAGGATACGTGGATGCATCTAAATATAGAAGAATCAAACAGCATGATTAAATTGAAGAAAGACTTCAAGCCCTTAAAATAATCATTAAGGAGAGGTCCAAAACGCCAAGAAAAGTTCTTATAAGAAGAAAAGCTTTCTTCAATCCAAACTATCAGATATTGACAAAATCCTTGATCAAGGTGGGAGTAATGAAACGATCATAAACGATAGATTTATTCTTCTGAAAGAGCTTCAAGATATTATTTTTATGGAATATGAGGAAGTGGCTCAAAAAGCCAAAATACGTTGGGCCATAGAAGGTGACGAAAACACAAACTACTTCCATGGAATTCTAAATAATAAACATTTTGAGCTTGCTATCCGAGGTGTTCTCGTGAAGGGTGATTGGATTGTGGAACCAAATTCTGTGAAAAGTGAGTTTCTTAAACATTTTTCTTCTCAATTCGATTTGCCTAACCCCCATAGAATATGTCTAGCTGATGAGTTCACCAATCGGCTTTCGTCAGAGCAACAAGAAGATCTTGAATGAAATGTTACTATAGAAGAAATCAAAAGAGCGGTGTGGGATTGTGGTACAAATAAATCTCCTGGTCCCGACGGTTTCATTGACTTCATCCGTAGATATTGAAAAATTCTGGAGAATGATATTTCAGCTGTTGTCATGGACTTCTTTTCTTCAGGTACATTTCCTAAAGAATGTAACTCTTCATTTATTTCCTTAATTCCAAAGAACCAGAATGCAAAGACCGTTAAAGATTTTCGTCCTATCAGTTTAAGTGGAAGTATGTATAAAATCATCACAAAGATCTTGGCTAACAGACTAAGTTTTATCATAGCTAATCTTATTAGCGATGTTCTGTCAGCTTTTATTTCTAATCGTCAAATCCTTGATGGTCCGTTTATTCTTAATGAACGTCTCTCGTGGTGTAAGTACAAGAAGTTTAAAGCTATGGTTTTCAAAGTGGACTTTGAAAAAGCTTTCAACTCAATAAGGTGGGATTATTTAGATGATGTCTTAAAGAAGTTTGTTTTTGGTGACAAATGATGTGGGTGGATAAACGGTTGCCTCAAGTCTGCAAAGGGATCGGTCTTAGTCAACGGAAGTCCTACTCCGGAGTTTCAATTTCACAAAGGTCTAAAACAAGAAGATCCTCGCTCTCCCTTTCTTTTCATCTTAATAATGGAAAGTTTACACTTGTCTTTCAAACGAGTTATGAATGCAAGGCTGTTCACGGGTATTCCTTTGGATAATTCATTGACAATTTCTCATCTTTTCTACGCGGATGGTGCTATTATTGTTGGAAAATGAGATACTTCGAATATAAAGATTACCTTAAATGTCTTAAAATGTTTTCACATGGCCTCGGGTCCTAAAATCAACATCAATAAGAGTAAACTTATGAGGATCGGTGTTCATTCAGAAGACATAGAAATTGCAGCTAGATATATAGGTTGTGCGACTTTTTCTACTCCTTTTTCTCATCTTGGAGTCAAGGTAGGCGGTATGATGTCAAGAATTAATTCTTGGGATGATGTGGTTTCCAAAGTGACATCTCGGCTTTCGAAATGGAAACTTAAAACGCTTTTCATAGGAGGTCGGCTCACTCTAATTAAATCGGTATTAAGCTTTATCCCTTTATATCAAATGTCTACCTTTAAAGTTCCTAAAAAGGTATTAAATACTTTGGAGTTGATTAGAAGAAATTTCTTTAATGGGATAGAAGGAAGGACAGAAAAATGGCATGGACAAGTTGGAAAAAAGTCTTAGCATCCAAGAAATATGGCGGACTTGGTGTTTCCATCTTTTTCGCTTTTAACCGGCTCTTCTCTTTAAATGGGTGTGGCATTTTTTATCTCAAAGTTCCGGTCTGTGGACTATGACCATTAAAACTATACATGGCAAAAAGGGAGCTCTTGAGTCTCTTGATCACAGTCCTAGACGATCTCCTTGGCTTGAAATTGTTCGCGAGATTAATATCCTTCGCTCTAAGGGTATTGATATTTTATCCCTTATTCGTAAACAAGTGGGTAACGGGAAGAAACCTTATTTTGGGAGGATATTTGGGTCGATGGGATTACTTTGAAACAACAATACCCGCGTCTATATGCTTTAGAATTGTCTAAGCAAATCACTGTAGCTGAAAAGTTGAATCATTCTTCTTTGGTTTGGTCTTATCTTCGTGACCCAAGAGGAGGCATTGAAGAGGAGCAGCAATGCTTGATTCTTTCTTGTATGAGTGGTGTAATTCTTCCAAACATGTTTGGTCGTTGGTTTTGGTCGTTAGAAGATTCAAGAGAATTTTCGGTAAATTCAGTTTGTAGTCTTATTGATGATACTTTTTTGCCAAAAGAGGATGTTCATACAAGATAGGTGAAAGTTGTTCCTATTAAGATTAACATTTTTGCTTGGAGAGTTCGATTGGATAAATTTCCTACCTGATTAAATCTCCCTCTTAGAGGAGTAGAGATTTCCTCTATCATGTGTCCTCTTTGCAACTCCTCAGTGGAATCCGCTTCTCACCTTTACTTTTCGTGCCATGTGGCTCGTCTTATATGGAGGAAAGTCTTGCGATGGTGGGATCTTGAAGACAATATGATTGACTCTTATGATGATTGGCTTATTTTGTTGAAAAACATTCGTTTGTCAAAGCAGTTGAAAGATATCTTTGAAGGTGTTTGTTATGTGCAATGGTGGCTAATATGGAGGGATAGAAATCAAGTTCTTTTCGGCGCTAAGCATCCTCCAAAAGATATGTTATTTGATGACTTAGTTAATTTATCTTTTCAGTGGTGTTCTAGTCATTATACCTTTAAACTTAATTGGGTAATTTGGATGAAAAATCCTAGTTATTCTAGTTTGTAATTTTTTCTAGCTCCTTACTAGTTCTATTAATAAAACCGCCGTTAAAAAAAACATGAATATTAAACACCTTGGGTCGTCTTCTTCCTCTCAAACTTGCAAAACACAAAAATAAAATAAATAAATCACACAAACACATAAAAAAATAATAATAAAAAATTGCGTAGACTGGTAGCACAACCCACCAACCGACCTCCGATGTGGTATCTCACGCCATAAACTTGCGTCGAAGCCCATGGCTTGAGTCATGGCGCACCATACCGAAGGCTCTTAAAGAGAAGGTTGCATTTCTCGTGTCTTTTGGTTTTCAATGTTTTATAATGTGTTGCCTTTATAAAAAAAGTGTACAAATAAATGAAAAAGTAGTTTTTTAAAGTAGCCACGAATAAAAATTTAATGTACAATCATACTTTTAATTTAATAAAAGACCTATCTTGCTTTTCTTTTCTTGCAAGCTTAACACCAAGTGATTAAGCTAGAACTAAAAATATTTACTATTTGAAGAAACTCTATTTAAATATAACTAATTCTATAAAGATAAAAAGATTAGATCCTACCATTTAATTTATTTAATTCAATGGTGGATTAAAACTAGTTTTTAATTAAAAATTACGTGTATTAAAAAACTTAATAACAGAGGGGCAATATTGTCTTTTCACGTAACTCACATTATCATATATTAAAGAAATCTGTAATACTTTCGGTTACAATCACACGTAATTTTAAGATAGACAAAAGTTCAGCACAGAACGAATATTCTTTAAAGATCAAATTACTCAATCTTCACCGTCCAATCTTCTAAATCTAAGGGTACATATTAAAACTGATTTTATAAATTAATTAAACACAGAGAGGAAATTTTGTAATTTTACAATTCCCACCTAATATCTCACCCTCCTAAACACTCACTCTCAGATAATCAATTTCTCTCTCTCTCTCTCTCTCTCTCTCTCTCTCTCTCTCAACTTTTCAAACCAAATAATAACCAGATCTTTACTAAATAATTTGATTTTTTATGGTTTGGTGACAGTGATTCACCGGAGAATCCACATATTTACAATGTGCCATCGATGACGTGGCGGTGGGTTTGTGACGGTGATTTGCCGAAGAATGAGGTGTGATTGTGTTTAAAAGTTTGTTGTTCATGGAGAAGTTTTAAGTTTTGTTTCACAAAGATATATCAAATCGATCATAACCACTACCTACATTCCACTAAAATTATTGATGTGGTATATGATGAAGCAACGTGGAAGGCAGTGAGTGAATGGTGGGATGAGTAAGCTTGATAACGGAGGGTGGCAAATGCTCCGGTACATAATTTTGCAAACGGTGTTCAATATTTTGATTCTTTTCTAAGATGACATGTTATAACTTCAACTGAAACACGTGTGTAAGCTAATTATGACTTTATGCAATATAGAGTAAAATTGGACACCTAAAGTAACTAGAATGGACCTGAACATTCAAGTGTTGATATGAATGTGTTGATTTTAGGTGTTCTTGAAAAAATAAATAAATGAAAAAAGAAAAGTTGAAGTCATAAGCATTCTTTGTTGCTTTGCTTTTTGAATTTTTACGCAGATTGATATGCAAATCACGTGTGATTTTACCTCAAATTACTTTTTAAGATGAATCACATGTGATTTTCACACGAATCACTTGTGATTTACACACGAATCACAACAAAAAGAATCACGTGTGATTTACTCATTTTTAGATTAAAACCGAATCACATGTGGTTTCAGTTTATAACATAATAGAGTAAATCACACGTGATTTACATTTTTTCATTAAAAAAACAGACATACACGCGATTTCACAAGTTTGTTTTATAAAAGGAAGGAATGAGTTGATTTGATATTAAAGATCACATGTGATTTATTACTTTAAATATTACATGTGACTTTGTGAAATCACATGTGATTTTTTAATATGTGATTTTATAAAATCACACATAATTTTTAAAATAACAAATCACAAGTGATTTTACAAATCACGTGTGATTTTTCTAGTCGAAATTTTGGAAAAATAATTCATCGAAAGTATATAAAAAAGCATATCTATGAAAAGATAATTTAATTCTCGTCGCGATGGTATATTTTTCGTAGCTTGAAGATTTACCGTTTGCAAGGCATGTTTTTTTTTTTTTTTTAAATGTGGAAAATGGGTTTTTGTAGAAACTAGAAAGGGGGTGAATAGTTTCACCGTTTGTGATTACGTTTTAAAACTTTAAAAACTTTTTGTTATTTTCTTGAAAATTAGTTTGATTCGAGGTTATGTGATATCAATCAACAATATATATGAACACAATAGATACGCATGAAGTAAATAATATATGGATGCAAGAAAGGTAAAGAGAAACAACCAAACCGAGACACGGGGATACATAGTGGTTCGGCATGAAGCTCACTCTTCGCCCTACTCCACTCCTCGAGTATCACACTCGAGAGTTTGCAATCACTATGTCAACAAACTCCCTTGAGGCAAAGAAAACCGTACACCTCCGCTTACACCAATTTACGACACTAAGCGGAATGTCGAGTCCTAATCCTAGCTAGAACCAATCTACACACCAATATACACTACAACACGGACTTACACCTCGTCCACTTGGATATGCACACAATCCAAGTCTTCACACTACACTTCACGAACTTTCTCCTTGTCCTAACAATGCACGACTTACACACGTCCTAATCTACATACAACACTTCACGGACATACACTTTGTCCAAATCTATCCTATCACAACTAGTCTAAACTCGCACACAAGTCGGATACACAAATGTACAAGGAGGATAAAGAGAGCTTGGATAAGAAGAGAATCGTAACACAAGTTACGTATGTATGATGCTTAATCTATAACACTTCGTTTCTTGGCGAATACGAGCGTTCTTCTCTTGTACTTTGATGTAGAAAGTAACGAGGTAGCAGGATCACTTATAACACATATCAACAGGTTTATATGATCAAAGAAGTGAGGTTTAGAAAACAAAAGTGACAACCATGATACATTATCGTGTCATTTAAGGTGGGGATTTGATCTTTAGAAGAAAAAATATATTCAATATGGATCACTCTTACTGTTTAAACATTTAATCATATACACAATGAGATGACAATACATGACAAATCCATCTCACATGTCCTAGGCTTGAACATTGAAATCTTCACACAACATGAGGTATCATTATGAGAGGACAACCACATGCGGCTTATTTCATTTACCAAATAAGACAAGTTAATATAATAATAACTTTCCAATAATAGAAAAATATCAAATTCCATCCCAAATTCTGCAATATCAAAGTGTCAACAACCTTTTAAGTTGCTTCATTCAACAAATTCTGCAATTTAAATTGTTTGGTAATCATATGCAATATCAATTTTACCCAAGCCTATTTTGACCAATTACCAAACCCAAATAAGTGGCCATTTCACCACCTATATAGTCCTACACCAAAACCCAACCAAAAGGTGTGACCCTGCCACATTATATTCCTACTTATATTGTGTGAACAAAATTCCACTTTTCAAACACTACCTCTGTAAAAGACAGTTCTAAATCTTGAGAGGCTACAATCATTAGTAAGTGAGCCATAAATCTACAGTAGACAATTTGTTCGTTACTACATAAAAGTCAAAGAACTACAATGACAGAGGATGTAGAACAAAGCCATGTTACAATTCACTGTTTCGGTGAAGCTTACACTAATTATATCTACTGGGACATATATGTAACTCTACCTAAAAAATACATCTTCCGAAAGGAAATAGGGCCATTTCTAGTGACATGCCACTATCCTGCCAGAAAATATTTCCTTTTTTAGAGAAAGAACACATTGAATCAGAAAAGCAAATGGGGATAATGGTTCATGTATAATACATGCTTCATTTGAAACAACTGCCAGAAAAATATACAAATTGGCATAAATTGTAGTGACTGGCATAAACCGCAGGGAGTTTATACAACTTAAGAGCTCGTATTGCTCCATAAGCACGAGAATGATTACAAATAAGTTATACAAGAATCACCTTAAAAGCGCCTTGATTTTTGTTGCGGATATCCAGGCATCCCCATTCCGTCCTTCCTTCTTAACTGGTTCTGTGAAAAATAATATACTTTTAGGAAATAGTGGAAAGGTAGACAAGATACAAATAATAAATGATGAAGAAATATATGAAACCTGTTGTTGTTGCTGCTGCTGTTGATGAGGCTGGGCAGCGACACCCCGCTGCATTGGGATATTTCCAGGATTATTCATTGTGCCACCCATCCCGGCCTGAGAGGCAAGATTATAAGCTGCCATATTCTGCTGTTGCATCCTCTGCACCCCAGCCATATGCATTGGCCGTGGCCTATTCCCCATTACATGTGGGCCTCCCATACCCCCAGCCACTTGGTTTCCTGATGCCTAATGGAATCATCAATACATGGGCAACTTATTAGTCCACATACTTAATCACTTATTTCTATCAAGTGAAACACTAAATAATCTAACAGCCATTAGTAGTAATACTCATCATAAAAAATAAGCTATTTCCAGATACAAAATGCCCATGCTTGGACAACACGGGCTGGTATGATACAATTACTACGAGTCCTCAAAATATAATGTAATTATAGAGGGCATGAATTATTTCTCATAAGAGTGGTGCCTTCCAAAGAACAAACAATTTAACATGGTGTAATTTAGCTAATCTACAGGAACACGTAAGAATATCAAGGAATGCACAGTAACATTTATCTATTTCTATCTTTAACAAAATGAAAATATATATTAGTCTATTACTGACTTGACAAAATAATAGTCAACTGGAAAACTTAGTCCAACTACCTCTTTGATCGATATCAACTTTAACGCAAGACGAAATCAAGAGTTTGATGTTACATTTAGTAGAAATTTCTTTTTGACAAAAATAATATAAGCTTTTTTCAGCAAATTGATTTCTTTAATAGCTTTTGGGGAGACTATTAATGCTGTACAATTCTATGTGCAGAACAATTTTAATATTAGATAATGTGGTAAACATAACACAATACCACCAGAGCACTGCCATGCTTGCATATAAATGAAACTTGTCCATTTATATCTGTATCATTTGGAAATAGTAATACAACTACATGATACTTTGTTGCACATAAAAATTAATTGGTGATGTAGGTAACGTTTTAAGCACTTCATCATTAGTACAGGTACAAAACTTTCTGGCACTTCATCATTAGTACATGAGACGTTCTTACACAAAAAAATAGTCATTCTGGCATTCTCATTATCATAGATATTTCCAGTGGAATGATGAAATCTAATACATTTTGGCAGCAATAGGAAACTGAATATGGTGGAAGCTTGGGTTTCATTATGCTTATGCGTTAGGTTCTACTTACTTAGTACAGATTATTGATTAACCCGAAGCATTTACGTGGAGCAATGGTTTTAGGTTAGATTCAGGTGCTTCTGTACGCTTGGCTGGATAATGTTAATACATGAGTCATTCGTTCATATTTTTTCATAGGAACGGGCACAGCTATAATTTTATACTAGTAGATACAGAATTCTTCAGAAAGCTACATAGATTAATAGATCATTGGTTATCTGATAATATGCATTCCCGTCAGTCAAGCAAATAATAGATTGCCAAATCGGGTAGAAACCAGCAAGTGAGCATATTAGCTTTAAAGGAAAACCTATCAATAGTTCCTAGTTTGCTGTCATAGTTAGAAGGGGCAAGACTCAAACATGCTGATTCACCTTTTCGATGGCCTTACTAGCTTCATTTAAAAGAAATATAGGCATGAAAATCAGTTTAAATACTTTATAAGGATCCATCAATTCAACAAATAAGAATAGGGGGCGAATGTATATGAATCAGATTTACTAGAGACCAAACTATATGATGCATATGGAACACAAGGAAGAAACGGAGTCAAATTAGCATATGATATATCTTTCTCCATGAATAAGACAAAAAGCATACCTGTGGAGCAGGCTGGAGACTTGCTGTGCCCTCAAAATCTGTGTTTGTGTCCACTGGACGGGTAGGATAATTCACGATTTTCTCCCCGGGTTGAGGCGGTACTAGTGCACTAAACATTGAAATTAGAAGGAAAAAAACACATCAAATATAACGATATACATGCATATACACATCAACATATCAGCTACAAGAAATATGAAACAGTTAACTAAGAATGTCTATTGACAAAGAAAACATTATATCCGCAATGCAGCAATAAACAAATACACAATATGATATGTGAAGCTCTTAAAGGAAGAAAATTTACTTGCGTCCAGGTAACGGTTCCATCCGAAAATACCTACAAACACAACAACGTTAGAAAAATAATATATAGAAATTTAAGAAAAGTAAACAAATTAATCGTTCTTACTAAGAAAAATAATAACTAAACTAAATTCTGACGATCGGGATATAACTTGTAGAAAATGTTACTCTGTAATTTACAAAGTTTTGAGCAAGCGTTCAGTTTTGTGAAGCACCAAAAGATTTATAGTCTATTCACATTATAATATTGGCCATGACCAACCAGTATTGCTTGAAGCAACGTGACATTGTATATAATGGAATTCACAGTCAAGAGGTTGAACAATGATCTATTTGCCTATTGACCCTACGGGTAGATAGCAACAAGTGACTGTCGATGAAAACATAATTTCCTCCCTGCTTGTAGTTACTAAGTATATTCTTTAACTCAAGTCATTTTTGGGTATGATTATTGCATCATATCTTAAATATATAGTATTCATGTGCAGAGAGAGATAGACAGATACAGAGAGACTGAGACGAAGAGAGAGAACTCACTCATGATCAAGAGCTTGTGCTGCTGTTATACGTTTTCGAGGATCATATCTGCAATAAAATGATGGATCGAGAAAATAGTAAAAAATCTCAATAGATTAAAACTAGATCAACTAGCATCGTGAAATTTATTGCCAACAGGTGAAATCCTACAAACTTAGTCATTTACTCTACATGGTCCATAATTGGAACATTATGATAGTTGTAAGAATGGTATGGAGAACATATATCATTCAACATGTTAAAAAAACAACTTAACAGAAATGTTAATGATTACGAGAGGTAGCACGTACTCCAACATTTTAGAGAGAAGATCATATGCAGGATTTTTTGGAGAGAGATGAACAACGCTGTAAAGACCAGGACTATCACTGTATGGAGCATAAATCGGGTGTAAGATGTTGACGACAGAAAGATATTGTTTACGAAGTCACAGAACAAAAAACTAGGAGGAACCTACTATTTGTGCCCTTGGATGTGCTGTTGATCTGATTGCCAATGTGGAAGATTGGCAAGTGTCGGCCACTTATCTACTGTTGGATGTCCTGAAAACATTTTAAACGATCCACAATCATAAGATCATCTTAATTTATATCAACAAAAAATGAAAAATTCATGTATGACAGATTAACAATATTTGCAGAACAAAATGTTATGTCCACATATGGATTTAGAAGTTTGTAAGGCTTTATCGGGCCTTCAGTTTCATTTTTCCTTACCTAAAACCTTGAAGATTTTGTCGAGTTGATCAAGCTGCACAAGCAACAAGCAATATTAGAACAGAAAACGTTCAAAGGGTGTTTAAATTAGCTTGTTTTTTCAGGTTCACGAGCTTATTTGACTTTGCAAAAGCTCAAAAACACTTTTTTTCGCTTACGAGCTAATCAACTTGAGCTTATGGCTTGTCTAAATTCAGAAGCTCAAGTTGATAAGCTTGTAAGCCGAAAAAAGTGAGCTTACGAGCTTATCAAAAATCAATAAGCCCCAAAATAAGCTAATCCAAACACCTACTAAAGAAATATTAGCAAATACAGATAGATATGTTAGTCACCTGAAAAGGGTTCGGTGTGGCCTTTACTTCCTGTCCTTGAAACAGTGGCTTCAAGGTCAGAAGCTCCGCAAATATACAGCCAACAGCCCACATATCTAATAACATAAAGAATTTTGTTTCAGAATGACTAAGTTCATACTTAATAGTATGATAAACAACATAAATATAAAAAGACGGAATTTGGTGGCAACATTTCATACCAACAGCACTAGTATAGTGTTTTCCCCCAAGGAGCAATTCTGGTGCACGATACCAAATGGTTACAACCACCTGCCAATGATTATTTATACCAACTACTGTATTAGAACTAGGCATTAGAAACAACACATCTTAGACATCACAGTCAATCCTTTTGAATCTACTTTCTTAACTTTGAAATGTCAGCTCTATGCAACGAAAATAAGAGATCTGAAGAAATGTAGCTATTTTTGTTTAATATTTCTACTCCAAATGTGTTATATAGCTGATTTCCTTGCTCAAGGTACAACTAGTGTTTCGATTTCCTACTTACAAAACCAAAGTTAACGCCATTAAAGGAAACAAAAGAGAAATTACTGCAGTGCTCATCATTACCAACAACAAGCAAGCATTTTCTTACGTTACTAACAAAAATATGATGTCAAACAGCATTGGACCTAAAATCTTATAACGCCTCTTACCCCATTATCGGACAATGGTTTGAGTGGAGCTTGGTATATTCTAGCAAGTCCAAAATCTGCGATTTTTACAACTCCTTGTTCTTCTCCATCACCCATCACCTGAACATATGAGTAATAAATTCAATATCCATTGGATTAACTAAATGGTATAGATAAAAAGGGATGTGCAATGTTACCAAAATATTGGAGGGCTTAAGATCTCGATGCATAATCCAGTTGCTGAATCCATTATACGAAATGTAAGTGATTATTAGTGATGATGGTATTTATGCAACGAAAATGACGAATTTCACTTACCTATGAAGATAATTTAGGCCGTTAAGCAACTGCCAAAGTATTGACTTTACTGTGTATTGGTTGATAGCTTGGTTAACCTTGTCTCTATGATGTCTAATAATTTCATAGAGGTCGTGCTCAGCGTAATCAAAAGCGAGATAGAGAGACATGTCAATATGATTGATGTGGACATTGACAAGCTTGACAACGTTGTCATGGTTGATCTCCCTTAGCAACTGAGCAAAAACAAAGTATGTATATATAAAAATGTGAAGGAAGAAAGTTAAGAAGATTGAAAATAAGAAAGAGATTCAATGAAACCATGATTTCGCGAATAGCGGTAGGGGAAACACCGTCACCATCTTTGGACTGTTTGAATTTCTTAATAGCAATAGATTTGGTACGATTGGATTTAATCTTGGCTAAGAAAACAAGGCCGTATGTTCCTTCTCCTATTTTCCCGATCAAATCATATTGCTGTAACCACTCCGGCCTGTTCCCCCCACTACTACTTCTATTACTACTCATCTCCCCCCTATTTTCTGAAGATGGTGGGAGTACTAGTCAAATTGTTCAAACAGCTATAGGATACTGTACCTTGTTTCTTACTTTCAGATTTTTATCATTTTTTTTTTTTTTTTCTTTTTAAATATATGATTTTATCATATCATGCTTACTATTTTATAAACGAAAAATAATAGTTGTAGCGATAAAAAAAAAATATATATATATTTTATAAACGAAAAGTAATAAAAGTTTAATAATATGGATGTTAAACACGATTTAAACTGAATGAAATAATATGGGTTACGAGTTATAAACGAAAATAATAATAAAAGTGTATTGTTTTCATATTACTTTTCTTAATTTTTCACTTTCAAAAATAGTGTTTTCATATATATAATATAAATTATATTATAACATACAACTAGCTTTAAGGCACGCTCGATGAACGCATTTTTAAATAATAAATAATAAAAATGATAGCATACTATATTCTATTAAAATCAATTACTCAACTCAAATGAAACACTCAAATCAAAAACTTATTCATAAGTTGTAAAGAGACATTTACTTGTTTGTGTAATGTTTGAACCTTCTCCTTCAAGAGTTTGGTTCAATAAAGATCAAAGAAAAACTAAAGATCAAATAAACCATTATTCACCATTCGTTTTTCATCAAAACAATAAAATAAACTTTCACCTTTTTTAAAAACTAAATATCTCACAAACCATTAATCTTTGATTTAAACTAATCATACCATCGCGTAAGATAAAATTACCTTTAATTTGATATCCCACATCATATACTTTGAATTAATTTTTTTTTTTTGTCGGTTTAGGGTTCTGATTAGGGTTTAGGTTTTTAGGGTTTAGGGGTTTGACTTTTTTTGGTTATGCTTTTTAGGGGTTAAGGGTTTAGGTTTCTTAGGGTTTAGCGGATAGGGTTTAGGTTTTTTAGTTAGCGTTTTAGGGGTTTAGGGTTTTAGGGTTTAGGGTTTTTAGGGTTTTAGGGTTTAGGATTTAGGGTTTTTTTAGGGTTTAGGGGTTAGGGTTTTTAGGGTTTAGGGTTTGTAGTTTAGGGGTTGTGTTAACACAAAAGAGTACTTTTAAAATTTTTATTTATAGTGTAATATATCGAAACCCGCAAAGAATGATAAAAATTAAGTTCGTCGAAAGTATATTATATTGGATCTCTATAGAAAGATAATTTTATTCTTATCGCAATGGTATAATTAGTTTTATCTAACCATTAACGGTTTGTAAGATATTTACTTTTTAAATATAAAGGTGAAAGTGAGTTTAATTAATTTGATAAAAAATTAGTGGTTGAGATTGATCCATTTGATCTTTAGTTTTTATGTGATCTTTATTGATCTCACCCCTCTCCTTCAATACATTTTTGTCTGCAATTGAATACACATTTTTTAGTTAACACTAGCAGGTACCCATGCGTTGCAGTAGCGGGTACCATGTGATTAAAGTTTAGTGCCAACAAAATAATAATGACGAACTAATTAACCGGAGAAGAAAAATGATCCCAGTCCGACCCAGTTCAACCGTTTTTACCGGTTCCGACTGGTCCTCTTCGTTTCATTTTTGAGCGAACTTTTATCGGCCATGAGCAGATAAGAACTTCGGATTCGGTTGAACCCATTTGTGCGGCGGTTTTAAAATCATATGTCTGATCAACTCATAAGCGTATAAATTGTATAAAGTTTTATGTGTTTTATTTGTTTATATAATATGTATAATAACATGTATTTTTAATTATAAGGGTGCTTTAAAAATAATATTAATTAACGTTTTAATGTTTGTATTATTAATTTTAAGATTTTGATATGTGTGTTTAATTGATTTGTACTAATTGCTTTATATGTTGTATGTCTTAATTTTAAGACTTTTTGATATTTAATGTGTTTAATGTTAGGAAATTAAGTTTCAGAGATATTTAATTTTTCAAAATTGTGTTTAATTTACTTGTAAATTTTTGCGTTGTTAGTTGTATTGCTTAATTTTAAGACATTTAATGTTAGAAAAGCCCTTTGTGCTTTATAAGATAGTTAGATTAGATATACAACTTATAAATTACAAACATTAAAAGTTAAGAACGAATTTGTTTACATACTTTGAATGTTTTTCCTAGTTGTTAAGAATTTCTGCAACACATCTGCTTCTTTTCTTGGTTGGAGGCATTATGTATCAATATCACTTTGAGAAATATTTTTAACTTGTGTTTTCTGTTTGATGAAAAAAATGTAAACGAAATACGTATAAAAAAGGGGATTGGTAAAATAAAAACATCCATTAATGTCGCTAAAAAAGTACATTCATTGTTTAACCGAAAACAAAAGTAATCAAAAAATAAATAAAAAACTTATAAACGATGAAGGACTTTTTTATATACAACGTTTGATGTATAATTGCAACAGTTATCACATATGTTGTCGCATAACAAGTATTCGTTTAAAATAAAAAAGCATAGAAAACAATGGATATGGCTTATAAAAAACAGTATAATAATGAAAAAGTGAGAAACTTGATATTTGTCGAATGTTAAACTGCGAAGATTTAAAGAGGAAACTAAGCTTTGAACGGAGGCCAACATGCGAAAACACTTAAAGGGGGTGTTTGGCTAAGCTTATGAGTTGGGCTTATACTTATGTTATATAAGTGGCTTATGACTTATATAACATAAGCTCATAAGCCCATGTTGAGTGTTTGGATTAGCTTATGTTTAATAAGCCGATAAACTTAAACCTTTTATTTAATTAAGGTTGTTAAATGACCAAAATGGACATGGGTTAAAAAAATATGAATGTTAGATTGGGTATTGATGGGACGATTGTAAGACCTCACAAGAAGTAATAAATCCTCCTAGGCACTGTACCTAACCGTTGTATTGTAGCATAGGTAAGACACTGGGGATTGATCGTTCTCTAAGGGAATAGTGCATGTAAAGGCCGTAGCGTATGTCGAGATAGGTCTAAAGGTGAGGGATGATTCTTTTTGTATTTTTATATTTTATGAAAAGCAATTAAAAATATCGTGGTTTGAAGAGTGCGCGTTTTGGCTACTAATTAACCAAAAAAAACTAATTAAATAAACTAAACTAAACTAATAAACAAGAAAATAAAAGTGGTAACTCTTGTAATGAGGAAAACGTGTTTACTTAGATTTCCTTACTCCCTAATTATCTCCTATTGATTTTTCAAATTGTCACGTTGATAAGGATTTAAAACGTACACTTTTAAGGGGTCATTTAAGCCCTTAATCGCCCACTTTTATATCCGTTACTGCTTAATTTCGTTACTTTTCACTTTTTAGGTCTCTTGGAAGTAAAATGCTGGAATGATGAATATTTGGACGAAAAGGAGTGAATATATGAAGAAAATGGCAAATTCAAAATCGAAGACACTCAAGCTGCTGGAATTGCATCTGACGGCGTCCCAATCAAAGGGCGACGCCATCCCTATCACAATTAAAATCTCTAACGGCTCGAGAGACTTTTGCTAAAATACACCGACAACGTCGAGCTTTGAAGAGAAGGCGTCACGAAGACTTTTCATCTCGGACGGCCTAGATCCGAATCGATCGGCGTCCCTGCTGAAGCCCGGCGGCGCAACAACTACAACGACGGCCGTCCCAACAATTACTTGGCCAAGACGAAACCCTAATGACGGCGATCGGCGCCCCGCCTATAATCGTATTTTCAGAATTTTAAGTGGTAGACTTGTGAAGTAAAAACCCTAAACGTTTGTAGTCCGAATTGGACAGTATCTTAGGGTTCTCAAACCCTATTTTACATCAAGATAAGTGTTTTACTTCATTGATTTCATTATGTCTTCCATTAAATGTGTGTATGCTTGTGTGTTTAACATGTCCGGCTAAATTTCTTGTGTATTTTCTTAGATCTATGAAGCCTAGTTATTAATTATTGATTGGTTGTCTCTTATCTTAATTGTAATTGGCTTAGGAGTGCAATTATGCCATCGTTGTGGTTAAATGCTTGAGTAATCTTTGTGAACCTTAGTTTATGAATCACTTAGCGGATTCCGTAGTCTAAACATCCAAAGATAATCTTAAAGTTAGTTTATGAATCATAGTGGATTTCGTAGGTAATAACCTTAAGGTAGTCTCAAAGAGTTAGGGAAAAAGGCACACCCTAAAAAAATATAAAAAGATAAAAAAGAATCTTCCTCAACCTCACCCTTAGCACAGTACACTTCTTACTAGCATTCCTATTCCCCTAGAGAACGATATCAATTCCCGAGGCTTACCCAATACTACACTACAACAATTTGGTTCACTGCCTATGGTGTTGAAAAACTTTCTCGACGAAAAGGAAGTTCCTTTGACCCTTAACGCGCCTTGTACGCGCATCAAGTTTTTAGCGCGCATTTCTTGGGAATAGAATAGCTATTTAGATTTTATCTTGTTTAGGTTCTCTTGCTTGATTCCTATCAAGTAAGATTTTTCTCATTTTAGCTTCCCGTAGTCTATCCCCCTTCTTCGTGACTTTGTTAGTAATCCCGTTACTTTTCATCATGGAAGGTGATAACCCGCCACCACATCCAACACTTCCCATCGACCCACCAATCATTGACCCGCCAAGAGGCCATACTCTTGGTGATTACTCTAGACCAAGCCACCAAGGCTATAGGAACACCATTGAGCTCCCGATCAAGCTCAAACTACTGACCTGCGATCCGACACCATCCGGTTGGTGTAAAGCGGATGTGCATTCCATGGACTTCGTTAGAAGATCCTAATCGACATCTCGAGGACTTCTTTAAAATCGTTGATTCCATCGACCTTGATGCTACCACATGGGAGACCGGTAGCTTGCGTCTCTTCGATTCTCTATGGGACCAAGCTAGTAATTGGCTTGAGCGACTTCCGCGGATCCATCTCAAGTTGGGATGATCTCACCACTGCTTCCTTGCCTAATATTTCCCACGGGAGAACTACTAAACTTAGGAATGAAATCTTGATGTTCCAACAACGTCAAGGTGAATCTCTCTACGAGGCATGGACTCGATTCAAGGACTTGCTCCATAAAGTCCCTCATCACGGCATTGATCTTTGGCTTGAAGTCCAAATATTTTACGACCATGTCAATCCCTCCACTCGACAAACCATTGATTATGCCGCCGGTGGAAGGCTAAGTAACCTCAATGTTGAAGCATGTTGGGAAGTCATCGAAGACTTAGCACAATATGAAAAAGAATGATGGGAAATTCCGAAAATCCATGAAGAAGATAGTTTGGATTCCCGCGTACAACTGTTTAAGAGTATGGAGGCACAAGTGAATAAATTAATGGAAGTAACCACACATGATTATGAGCATGTGAACACGGTCAAGGAATTTTTGCTTCCAAGAAAATCCCAGCAAGATGAATTCGAGGACATAATGTTGACATTTGTCAACAAGCAAGAAAAGGAAATAAAACGCCTCGAAGCTCACATGAGGAAAACACACGACACTTTCTTAGAGCTAGCTGACAACTTCATGCTAAAACTCCGTGAAGAAATCGCAAGGAATAATGTACCTAAAAAGATAGAAAAGGTATATGCGATACCGGAGCTTGTTAGAATGATTCCTGAACCCTCTTCAATTCCAATAAGCAAGGAAACCCCCCTCAAGGAACCACGTCTTTGTATGAATTCTTGCCTCAACGCTCCCTGCATAAAAAGGAACATTTCTTAGGGACATATTCATTGGAAGGGTGCTCGTATCGCTTCCCGAATTCCCTGACATAAGGAAACGTTCTTTTGGTTTTAAACCGGGATCGAAAAGCCCTCATTTCTGACATTTCAATATTTCTAGAATCCCAGTTGAAAGACAATTTGACATGTGCGTTGCTCACCTTTGTGGATATTTCAAGTGGATTGACAAAATGAATTTTAAAATAAAAACCAAAATCTTTGTCAAAAATAGTAACAAGATTTTTTTATCAAGGAGGGTTCATAAAAACAGCCTCTTTTGCAAAAAAATTGGGCGTGACGCTGTCACCACGCAAAGGATGACGCCGTCGCTAAGCCAGATTAGACGAATAAAAACACCAAACATCTCTTTCATTCTCTACCCAACACATTTTATCCGCCCCACACCACACTATCACGATTTCTCCACATCAAATTCACCACTTTGCATCATCAATCTCCACAAGGTAAATAATTTTCATTGATTTTTGTCTATTCAATTGCTCTATTCCGCGTTCAATTTTGATTTCCCCTTTCAATCCGAAAACCCCCATTTGATTTGATTAATGCTAAATGTCGCCAATGAATCTTGTTAATTAGGCTTAAGATTAGGCGAATAGTAGCGTTATCATATGGGTTTGATTTTGCGAGAAGCCTTAGACGGCTTGGGGACTAAACCACCTAGCCAATGCACCATTGTTGCTGTAGCAGGGGTGTTTGGGTTAAGGGTTATGGTTAAAAACCTGGATTTTTCCCTCGCAAATGTCGGATTTGATTTTTTTTTTGTGGGACGGCGTCAGCCCGCTGGCGCGACGCCGTCATGGCCTTCTGATGACGTTTTAGTAGCTTGAATACTACTCATTTGTTCCCGATATTTTTGATTTCCTATATCTGAAAATGAGCAAGAGATCGAGGAGAATAAGAGGGCAATCTTCTGGCACCCAAGAGAGTGTCGCCGACATTGTTTCTGGATGGGGAGTGTTTATTGAGGAAGGAGCCCAAACTCACTAAAATGATTTGCTCCATCAAACCATTGACTCGGGGGCTTTTTTGGATTGGAGTTTCCTTGAAGAGCATGATCTTGCTAGGGATTTTAGAAACAGTTTTAGGAAGGATAAGTTCACTGATCCTCAATGGGAGAGGTTGTTTCGGATGCGTGAGCCCGTGTATAGTGAGTTGGTGCGTGAGTTTCACGCTTCTTATTTGATGAATGTTCTTTCTTGTCGAGGTAGCATTGATTTTTAGGGGATTTGGTTTAGACTGGGTTGAGTCTGGAGGACTATGTTTGTGTTGGAGTTTGGTTGGAGAGTAGGGTTGTATTCAGAAAAGGATGTTGAGAGTGATGTCTTTAGGGCTAGCTTGGGCGCTGGATTTACCACTAGGGAGGACATGTGGGGATTCAGTTTTGGAACACATTGGCCAACAAGGAGTATGTTACTGGGAGTACCCTTGCCTCGCAGATTCGAGACCCGCGAGTGAAGCTCGCGCACCGTTGCATTGCCTTCACCATAACGGGCCGCAAGGACACGACTCACTGTGTCACCTTACCGGATCTGTTCTATCTCTACTGCATGTTTGCTGAGGGTGTGTACTGTAACATCCCATTCTGGTTGGTTGATTACTTGAGGACTGCTAGCGGTATGAGGCTGGCGGATAGGGTGTATAGTGGTATGTTTGTCACCAGGTTGGCTCAGTCCTTTGGCATCCTGAACGGGGAGGTACCTGTGTACCTCAATGTTGTAGCAGAGCCAAAGGTTGTCAGAGCTAAGTCCTTGAAGGCCATGGATGTTATCATGGATTATGGAGGTGGCTACGCATGGTTACGCCCTCGTCCATGATTCGAGATTATGATGATGATGATGACGGCGATACCGCCATACGGCGGGGATGGGCGAGGAGGCTCGAATGGCGCCTACAGCACATGTCGATGGGGGTGGCGAGCCCACCAGAGGCGTGGATGGGCGGATGGACACGTGGATGGCTCGGCGAGACCAGAGGGCGATTGGACATATGATCATCTGGTCGACGGATGCAATATTTGTCCATGCGCGATCATCTTGACCTACACTGCAGATCGACCCATTTCCCGGGGGGGGGGGAGGATTACCCGCCTTATGGATACATGGGCCACCTCCCCCTGGCTATGACTACCGTTATGGACCCCTCCTCAGTGATTTATGTGTTTATCTGTGATTTGTTTATGGACATTTGTGGTTGGATGTTGATTGAGACAATTTGATTTGGGCATGTAATAACTTAGTACTATCTTAACTTGGTGATGATGTGATGATTTGGAACAAAATGTTATGCATATATTTGTTTGTGGTGTGGCTTATCTATTCCTTGTTTGGTTGTTTTATTTTTATGTGTGTCATATATCTTTTTATTATTGTATGTTCTCATGCTTGAATTTGTGAAAATGCTTTATTTTGTCTTTAACCTCGTCTTAATTACATATAAAGGTATTTTACAATAAGATAAGTGTAGGGAGGATTACACACATTTTTAAAAGAACCTGAACATGAGAACTAAAATTAATGAAATTGATATATATGTGTGTTTGTTAGAGTCAAATGCTTGTACCGAGTCATAATGGATGTTTTGCAGGAATTTTTCCAGATTTTAAAGGTGTAATTTTTTCGAAAAAAGCAGCAGAGACCGGTTCTGTCGGGATAACCCGACGACGTCGAGGAGCGAAACAACTTATAAAATTTCTCTCGTTTTACATGCTCTTTATAAATTTTTGGAAATTCTCGGTCTTAATTTTCCAGAAAATCTGCAAACATCCATTCCACAAGCATTATATCCTAGTGTAGTTGAGTCATATATAGTTTACCGCCGATTTTACGTGAAGGTTTCGTCTATTTTCTTAAAGTGTCAAAGTTTTATTTATCAAGAAGAAGAAACATAATATTGGATGGAGCTTATCACGCGTACATTCTTCTTGGGAAAGAATATAACCACTACTTCACACGGATCCTACCGAGCTAATCAGGGGAGTACTAGTTTCTTTCTCTTTTAATTACCTTTCGTTATCATAACTTTGATACTTTCGGGGAACATTGGGGACAATGTTCAGTTTAAGTGTAGGGAGGGAGAATAAAACGGAAACTTTGAAACTATGCTTATCCTTGATTATTTGTCTTGTCTTATTTCATTTGTGTAATAAGCTATGAGAAATATTTGTTAGGGTAATTTTAGCACCAAATTTAATTTTTTTCATGACATGTATGGGTGGGACTTTAGTCTTAATAAAGCGTCTCATGGATAGGAGTTATATGACTAGTACAAAAACCATTTACCACTCAAATTCCACCCCAAAAATGTGAGGTTCGCCCCTAGATCTATAGGAATTAAAGCATCCACCTTTAATGCTTCGAGAGTGTACCGGTAGTATAATAGATTCTAGAACTTGTTTTGTGATGCATTCCGAGATCGCTAGTGAGACTATACTTATGTAGTTAGGAATAACTAAATGGTAAGAGGCATTAGGATAACCATTGTTTGATACCCGTATTATGATTACTTCTTCCACATCGGTCGAGTAATTACCCCACACCCTTGCGATGTACTCATCTTTAGTACACGATACCCTATTTAACCCTCGAGCCTATCCTTGTCGCGGTTTCGTGATGTTTCGGTTTTCGAATATCAATGAAGAGCATTGTTTACAATCCACCCCCAAATGTACACCCAAATCCCCTTAGCCTACCTTGTATGCACTTACCTTTAGTGCATTATTGTTATCATACTAAACCCTTAGTTCAATTATCTAGTTACTTGCATGGTTGCTAAGTCGAATCATATCTTTTGTACACAGTTTTGGGATGATTGGGACTCATGGGTAAAGTAATATTTTATGGAGTGACGGGAAAGAACGCTAAATTCAAATTCCCTTTATTTACGTAATTAAATACTCCAAGTGTTTTGATCTTTTCAAATCGGGTCAAATTAGTGTTAGAGTAATAAAAACTTAAGTGTATGGATGCTCCTATAAAACCCTTATACTTTGATGTTATCTTAGAGGATGGTAGAGTAAAAGTGTATTAAAAAAAAATCGAAAAAAAAAAAGAAAAAAAGAGTGTTGAGAAAAAAAAGTTATGGGCTACCATCCTACATCTCTCTTTATATTTATGTCTTTTTGTTTCAAGTTATCTAGAGTTTAGTGAGTCGAGTCTTGGCTTAGCAACACCATTCTTTTCATGCTTGTAACAGAAGATTTTTGACTTGCCACCACTAAATCGCTTATCCAACCAAACCCTTTGTTTCCCTACCGTAAGCCTAACATTACAACTCTTTTAAAGACCTTTTAGATAGTTGTTCCTAGGTGCTTATGCCAAAGCGGTGGAGGTTTGATCTAGTCTCAAGCCTATGGTAATCTATGTACTATGACCAGGTAATGAGTGTTTTTCTTCCATTTCCATTTACTATATTTCATATACACCCGAGTGATGAGAGAATCCAAACACCCCTTGTGAGGTGATAGTATATAATTTCCTTGTTTGTTATGACTATTGCGGTGCTTTTACTTGTTGTGAATTATGTTAAACCATTGCTTCATGCCCCCTAACTAATAAATTGATTGGACAAAAACATATTTGCCTGAGGACAAGCAAATACCAAGTGTAGGGATATTTGATAAAGGTTTAAAACGTACACTTTTAAGGGGTCATTTAAGCCCTTAATCGCCCACTTTTATATCCGTTACTGCTTAATTTCGTTTCTTTTCACTTTTTAGGTCTCTTGGAAGCAAAATGCTAGAATGATGCATATTTGGATGAAAAGGAGTTAATATATGAAGAAAATGGAAAAGTCGAGATCGAAGACACTCAAGCTGCTAGAATTGCACTGACGGCGTCCCAATCAAAGCGGCCGTCCCTTTATACTAATTAAAATCTCGGCGGCTCAGAGACTTTTGTTAAATACACTGGCGTCGAGCTTTGAAGAGAAGGGCGTCACGAAGACTTTTCATCTCGACGGCCTAGATCCGAATCAAATGACGTCCTGTTGAAGCCCGACGGCCACAACTACAACATGGCCGTCCCAACGATTACTTGGCCAAGACAAAACCCTAATGATGGCGATTTGATGGCTTCCCACCTATAAAAGTGTAAAATTATATATAGAAATCGAATTTTTAGAATTTTAAGAGGTAGACTTGTGGAGTAAAAACCCTAAACGTTTGTAGTCTGACTTGGAAAGTATCTTAGGGTTCTCAAACCCTATTTTACATCACGATAAGTTTTTTACTTCATTGATTTCATTATGTCTTCCATTAAATGTGTGTATCCTTGCGTGTTTAACATGTCCGGCTAAATTTCTTGCGTGTTTACTTAGATCTATGAAACCTAGTTATTAATTATTGATTGGTTGTCTCTTATCTTAATTGTAATTTGCTTAGGAGTGCAATTATGCCATCGTTGTGTTTAAATGCTTGAGTAATCTTTGTGAACCTTAGTTTATGCATCACTTAGCGGATTCCGTAGTCTAAACATCCAAAGATAATCTTAAAGTTAGTTTATGAATCATAGTGGATTTCTTAGGCAATAACCTTAATGTAGTCTCAAAGAGTTAGGGAAAAAGGCACACCCTATGACCTTAGAAAACACAACGCGTTAAGAATAAGGACGTGACAATTCAACTATCAATAAAAGATAACTATGGAGTAATAGTATCTAAGTAGACACATTTTTAGTCATCATATGAGCACACATAAAAAATACATAGACTACCCATATGTTAATACAAATAAGCCATAAAAACGTTTATTTATATTTTACGGTCTTCTAATGTTTTGTTGATAACAAACGTAAAATCATTTTAACGAAACAAATAAAATACGTAAATGGTTTGAGCCAATAGTTTACTAACACACTTACGTTTTCACATAAAACACTAAAACAAGTATAAGTGATTTTATGATTTAGTAATACATATGTACAACAACTAGTGTTTACATATTGGGTAAATATATACATAACTAGTATGTATTATAATGGGTAATATAAATGGGTAGAAACTTAAGTATTTGACCCATTGACCAAATACATTGAATATAGCTGGGTAAAACCCAAAGTTCATGATCCATACCCATGGAGCATGACCCATAACCCATTGCATGACATCATGCATAAGTCACATATGGATATTATCCATGACCCACGGACTAGATGCATTGCATCTTGTAGATACATTGTATCTACTTGGATACCCATGGTCCAATGTCTAGGACCCATAACCCATGACCCATGACCCAAAACCCATGGGCAAAAGGGAGTGTCCCACGGATCCCCAGTAATACACTGGACGGATCCCTCAAGTGAGGGATCCGTGGAACAGTAGCGATTTTTCCTCTAAAAATAGTGAGCCGTTTCTTCATTATTTCTCACCCCTTTCACATATATTTTCTCTTTGATTTATAAACTCTCTAACCGCAGATCCAAGTGATCTATGTATGTAGTTTTGCTTTTGTGTGATTCTCTAGCGCTCTGTTCTCAAGTCTAAAATTTAAAGAATGGAAGGGGATGGGATGGGAAGGGCAAAATAGGGGATGGGATGGGATGGGAAAAAAGTGGTTATTTTTTTTAAGTAGCAAGGAAAGAAAAGGAAGCTATACAAATTACCAATATACCCTCGTCAATATGCTACTTGAATTAGAACATGTATGATGTGTAGTCAAAGTTTTTATGTCTTTCATGCTCAATCGGTAGTTCGTTATGATCTAAGTAGGCATAATAGTAACTTTTGACATGCAACTTTATGGATTTCACTTCATATTTATCTGCATTTTACCAAATAGATCTCTTGAAATTTTATTTGTCAGGTTTTACATCTAGTTTTGGTGGTTTACCAAAATGTATATGTAATGGCTTAAACTCTTGGGTGAATAGTGTTCTCAGTATTTCAACCAAGTTATCCATATCTGTTATGTATATTGTATCCTCAATATTGTTTCATCTTTCTTTCAGCTAAATTGTTATTCAAGAGTTATAAGTGTCAATGGTGATGAACACATAATTATTTTTGCGAAAAGGGATATTGCACAGTTGGAAGAACTAACATATTATTACAGGTTCTCTTCTACTTAGTTGTGTACACTTCATTTCAATTATCTGTTTCCCCTTTTACTGATATTTTGTTATATAATAATGTTGATTCTAGTAACTCGTTAAAACATATACGCTCGGTGCATGAATATGAGGATAATATTGTAATTTTATTTGAGGCCTGTAATGTTGAAACCCGTTTCCCTTCCCAATCCGCCCAAAATTGGACGGAATAAAATAACCCTCAAAAGCCCATCCCTTCCCTCCCTCCCACCTTCCCGTCCCCTACCTTTCCATCTTAAAAAAACTCAAGAACGCCCCCTTTTTTTGATTTCCCTTCCCCTCCCCTTCCATTACTTTAAAAAAAATCGAGAACATAGCGTAGGTTCCTCTTAAAGGCGAGATCACCACCTTTTGAAGTCAAGCAAGCTCAAGTCCATGAGTTGCCATGCTTCGTTATCATCAAGACTACTGAGGTTCTCTTGATTGATAGTTCTCTTCTTTCTCATTAGAAGTGTAGTGTCGAAGACATAAGTGAAAGATGTCTAAAGGGTCAAGACGAAGACATTAGTGAAAGGTGTCGAACGTCCACATTAGAAGTACTAGTGAAGAGTGCTTAGAATTCAAGGCTAAAGGCATTAAGCATGTCTAGAAGTCAAGTCCTAAGGCATTAGTGAAGGGTGCCTAGAAGACAATCCAAAGGCATTAGTGAAGGGTTCCTAAGGTGTACATTCAATATGGTGTTATTCGATGTACAAGATAGATTAGTATTGGGTCAAAGGATATTGTTATCCTTGTTGATGTTGTTATAAGGAGTGGATCTCCTTTGGGGTTAGTTGTGCTGTAGTGTTGGGTAGTAGTTCCTCCATTGTAATGGAACTCGGTATCTAGCCTAGTACCGGATAAAGGGTAGGCGACATTGTGATAGGCTTGGTTCTACCTCGTGGAAGAACCCAGTATCTAGCCTTGTACCGGATAAAGAGTAGGAAACGTTGTGAAGGCTTCTCCGCCACAAGGAGTTGGTGTCGTGTAGTGTTTACTGATAAGGTTTTAAAAGGTACCATTTGAGGGGTCGTTTAAGTCCTTATTTGATCACTTTTGTATCCGTTATTGCTTAATATCGTTCCTTTTCACTTTTAGGTCTCGTGAAGGCAAAATCTTTGGAATGGCACTTATTTGGACGAAAAGGCGCGAATATATGAAGAAAATGGCCAAAGTCAAAATCGAGACACTCACGATTCTTTGAAACTAGAAGCGGACGTCGGTGCTAATGGCGGCGCCGTCCCAAAATTATTGTGACGGTCCAACCCAAAACTCGTATTTTTAAGTGGCGACGTCTAGTTGTAAAGAGTAGGCCGTCGCTACTCGGATGGCCTAGATGCAATCCAGACGACGTCGGAAAGCGAAGAAGACGGCGTCGCGGACTTAAGGTGGCGCCGTCGCAAAGGTTAACGTGGCCAAGACGAAACCCTAATGATGGCGACACGGCGTCACTAAACATAAGGTGGCGCCGTCGCATATGTAATCTTATATATAGAATTGAATTTTTCGGTCTTTTGTGGAGAGTCTTTGGGTAAAACCTAAAAGCGAACCTAAGGTGTCTTGTACAATATTTTAGGGTTTTAAACCTATCTTACATCAAGATAAGTCTTTACTTCATTAATTCAATTATGTCTTTGATTATTTGTGTGTATGCTTGCATGTTCTCCATGTCCGGCTAATTTATTTGTGTGTTTACTTAGGAAGTATGAAACTTAATTATTGAATATTGATTGGTTGTTTCTTATCTTAGTTGATTAATGATCTAGTAATCGATAGGTCATTCGTTGTGTATAATGCTTGATTCATCTTTGTGAACCTTAGAATATAATTACGAGTAGTTGTAGGCTAAACCATCCAAAGGCGCCTTAGAGTAGGAGTTTATCATCCTAGTGGGTTTGTAGGCGAGACCCTTTGGTAAGTTCAAAGAGTTAGGGAGAAACGCATACCTACAAATTTAGACACACAAGCGCAACTAGGAATAAGGGCGTGACAATTCAACCACCAATAGGAGATAATTAAGGAGTAATACAAACTAAGTAAACACATCTTTAAACTATCATACGAGTACACATTAATTAGACATAGACTCCCACAACCTTAGTTTAGATAATTAGATAATAGTAGAGTAATCGGTAGAAATACCAACCCCCAATCCAATACCGAGATTAGTACCTTTCCATTTCATAAAATATAAAAGATACAAAAATAATCTTACTCAACCTTAACCTTAGCGTAGTAACTCCTTACTAGCATTCCTATTCCCCTAGAGAATCGATATCAATACCGTGGCTTACCTAATTACTACACTACAACGATTAGGTTCACTGCTGGGGTGTTATAAAACTTGCTCGAAGAAAAGGAAGTTTCCTTGACCCAATCGACGCGGCGTGTGGCGTTATCAAGTTTTAGGCGCGTTGCGGAATAGAATAGCTAGTTAGTAGTCCACCTCGTTTAGGTTTCTTTGCTTGATTCCTATCAAGTAAACTTTTGTTTTCTCATTTTTAGCTTCCTCGTAGTCTATCCCCCTTCTTCGTGACCTTTGTTCGTAAGCATTTTCATTGACTATTCCGTTAGCCGTTATGGAGAACGCGAATCTGCCAAAACTTTCACCCAATCAACGAAATCTACTACATAATTTACCCCTTCCACTCCAAAATGAGATATTGAGGTTCCAGCAACATCATGATGAATCCTTTCCTGAGGCGTGGACTCGAATTAAATATTTATTACAAAAGTCCTTTATCATGGTATTGATTCTTGTTTCCACTACAATTCTTTTACACTCGTATACGCCCACGAAACCCAAAGGAGACTTGACTATGTAGCGGATGGGGATATTTGGGGACGTGGTGTTCGAATGCATGGAAACCTTTGAGATGCCTTGATTTAGAAGTGGAACATGGGACCCAAAAGCGAATCTTTAGACCTATTTTCAATTTGGAAACTTGATCGGAAAGGTTGTTTAGGAAGGAGATGATTAGAGTTGAGGTACCAAGGTGCATGTCATGGTTAGGCGCTACCACGGTACAAAATGAATACATAGGTGATCTTGATAAGATGGAGGATAGAGTAGAAAATCTAATCCCATCGGATAACCCACAAGTCCTACCATCACTTGAGAAACACACACCGCCTATGACTTACCGGAAGTAGTAGAAGAAACTATAGGAACCCCAATAAAGGTAGAACCTTTGGACCGACCACAAGTAGTGGATGTGGGTTTGAGCGCTTGTAGTGATGACCTTTCTCTTAGCCCTAAAGAAGTTCCTAGTTTTGATGAGCAAGACCTCAACCGAAACCCTTACCCAATTTTCCGTCTTTAGATGTGAATCTTGGAATTGAATTAGGCTCAATCCACCCATCAAAATAGATAGTCCGGTAGTTGCTTGATAAAGTGGTAGACTCTAGGCCATGTAGAGTGGAAGCTAATATAGAATAACCCATGACCTTACACACTTATATCACCCATTCGTGGTTGATAACAAGAAACATTATGGGTTTAAACCGGGTTTATTAGGTCAAGATGGATCCTTAACTAAGAATCTTTTGAAGTTGATAGAAGATGATCCATTTTAGGAGGAGATTTGATTCACCCGCTACACCAATAGACTTAGGTAAAGTTATAATGAATGGAGCACACTCCTTTGAGCATATAAATCACCCATCACCCTCTCCTCACGTAGCAAATTTCCACCCTAAGGGTGTGTGTGCTACTATCACCCGCACTTAAACTTAAGTGTAGGAAAAACTTCCCTTTATCTGTTAAATAAGGGTAGAGTCAGGCTCGTGACTCGAACAAAAACAAGCGCTTCTTGGGAGGCAACCCATGTGTATTTGTTTTTCATTTTCATTTGTGTGTCATATATCTTTTATTAATTGTTTATCCTCATGTTTAAATTTGTAAAAATGCTTTATTTTGTTTTTAACCTCGTCTTAATTGCATATAAAGGTATTTTACATAAGGGATAAGTGTAGGGAGGATTACACACGTTTTCAAAAGAAACGTAAACATGAGAATAACAATTAACTAAAAGATATTTATGTTTGTTTGTTCGAGTCAAATGCTTGTATCGAGTCATAATGGATGTTTTGCGATATTTTCCGATTCTAAAGATGTAAATTTTCCGAATTTTTCCGAAAAATCGCACCGCTTTTGTCGAGATAACTGACGGCGTCAGATTGCAACTTTGACGGCGTCGGAAGGAGTAAAACATCGATTACTTTTTCTCGTTTCGAGCTACTTATAAATTTTGGAATTTTCGGTCTTAATTTTCTTAGAAATTTCAGAAACATCCATTCCACAAGCATTATATCCTTGTTTAAATCGAGTCTTATATATATTATTACCGCCGATTTTATGCGAAGGTTTCGTTTGTTTTCTTCAAGTGTGCGGGTTTAGTTTGTCAAGAAGAAGTTACATAAGATTGAGGAGCTTTTCACGCAATAATTCTTCTTGAAAAGAGTTTAACCACCACTTTACACGGATCTACCGAGATAATCGGGGAGTATTAGTTTCTTCGTTTTAAATTACCTTCTTTATCATAACTTTGATACTTTGGGAACATTGGGGACAATGTTCGGTTTAAAATGTAGGGAGGAAAATAAAGCAGGAACTTTGAAACTATGCTTATCCTTGACTATTTGCTTTGTCCAATTGTGATTGTGTAATAAACCATGAGAAAAGGTCGGTTAGGGTAATTTTGGCACCAAATTTAAAATTTTCATGACATATAGGAGTGGGCCATTAGTCTTAACAAAAGCGTCTCACGGATAGGAAGTTATATGACTAGCACAAAACCCTTTACCACCCAAATTCCACCAAAATGTGAGGATCGCCCTTAGATTAGTAGGAATAAAAGCATTCATCTTCAATGCTTAGAGTGTGAACCGGTAGTATATTAGATTCTAGAACTTGTTTTGTGATGCATTCGAGATCGCAAGTGAGGCTACACATGTAGTTAGGAATAACTAAATGATAAGAGGCATTAGGATAACCCTTGTTTGATACACAGTAATATAATTACTTCTTCCATATCGGTTGAGTAATTCACCCACACCCTTTGCGTTGTACTCATCTTTAGTACACGATACCCCTAGTTAACCCCTCGAGCCTATCCTTTTCGCGGTTCTCGTGATATTTCGGTTTTCCGAATATCAATGAAAACATTGTTTACACCCCACCCCAAATATACACCCAAATCGCTTAGCCTACCCCCTATGCACTCACTTTTAGTGCAAATGTTTGTTATCACCCTAAACCCTTAGTTCAATTATCTAGTTGCTTGCATAAGTTGCTAAGTCGAGTCATATCCTTTGTATACGCTTTGGGATGATTGGGATTCATGGGAAAAGTTAAAGTTTATGAAATGACGGAAGGAACGTTAAATTCAAATTCCTTTGTTTGCGTAATAATGTACCCCAAGTGTTTTGATCTTTTCAAATCGGGTCAAATTAGTGTTAGAATAATAAAAACTCAAGTGTAGGGATGTGCTTATAAATCCTAGTATTTTGATGTTATCTTAGAGGATGGTGGAGTAAAAGTGTACGGAAAAAAAAAAGAAACAAAAAAAAACAAAAAATCGAAAAAAAAATAGAAAAAGAGAAAAAGAAAAAAAAAATAGAGTGTAAAAAAAAAAAAAAACATACGGGCTACCATCCTACATCTATCCTTTAAATTTATGTTTGTTTATTTCAGTTATCTAGAGTTTAGAGTGTCGAGTCTTGGCTTAGCAACGCCATTCTTCATATGCAGTTAACATAAAGATTTTTTGACTTGCCACCACTAAATAGCCTATCCTACCAAACCCTTATTTCCCTACCGTAAGCCTAACATTACAACCCTTTAAAAGACCTCTTTGATAGTCTTTCCTAGGTGCTTACGCCAAAGCGATGGAGGTTTGATCTATTCTCAAGCCTATGGTAATCTATGTACTATGACCGGTTAATGAGTGTTTATCTTCCATTTCCTATTTGTTATATTTCATATATACACCCGAGAGAGATGTGAGTATCCAAACACCCCATGTGAGGTGCTAGTATGTAATTTCCATGCTTGTTATGACTTTCTTGGGGCTTATATGTGTTGTGGACCGTTTTGAATTAATGCTTCATGACCCCTAACTTATAAATTAATTGGCTAAAGCACATTTGCTTGAGGACAAGCAAATAACAAGTGTAGGGATATTTGATAAGGTTTTAAAAGGTACCATTTTGAGGGTCGTTTAAGTCCTTATTTGATCACTTTTGTATCCTTTATTACTTAATATCGTTTCTTTTCACTTTTTAGGTCTCGTGAAGGCAAAATCTTGGAATGGCACTTATTTGGACGAAAAGGCGCGAATATATGAAGAAAATGGCCAAAGTCAAAATCGAGACACTCACGATTCTTTGAAACTAGAAGGCGGCGGCGTCGGTGCTAATGGCGGCGCCGTCCCAAAATTATTGTGACGGTCCGAACCCAAAACTCGTATTTTCAAGTGACGACGTCTAGTTGTAAAAAGTAGGCCGTCGCTACTCGCACAACCTAGATGCAATCCAGACGATGTCGAAGTTTGAAGAGGACGGCGTCACGGACTTAAGGTGACGCGTCGCAAGGTTAACGTGGCCAAGACGAAACCCTAATGGCGGCGACACGGCGGCGTCACTAAACATAAGGTGGCGCCGTCGCATATGTAATCTTATATATAGAATCCGAATTTTTCGGTCTTTTGTGGAGAGTCTTTGGGTAAAACCTAAACCGAACCTAAGGTGTCTTGTATAGTATTTTAGGGTTTTAAACCCTATCTTACATCAAGATAAGTCTTTACTTCATTAATTCAATTATGTCTTTGATTATTTGTGTGTATGCTTGCATGTTCTCCATGTCCGCTAATTTATTTGTGTGTTTGCTTAGGAAGTATGAAACTTAATTATTGAATATTGATTGGTTGTTTCTTATCTTAGTTGATTAATGATCTAGTAATGCGATAGGTCATTCGTTGTGTACTTAATGCTTGATTCATCTTTGTGAACCTTAGAATATAATTACCCCGAGTAGTTGTAGGCTAAACCATCCAAAGAGCGCCTTAGAGTAGGAGTTTATCATCCTAGTGGGTTTGTAGGCGAGACCCTTTGGTAAGTTCAAAGAGTTAGGGAGAAACGATACCCTACAAATTTAGACACACAACGCAACTAGGAATAAGGGCGTGACAATTCAACCACCAATAGAGATAATTAAGGGTAATACAAACTAAGTAAACACATCTTTAAACTATCATACGAGCACACATTAATTAGACATAGACTTCCACAACCTTAGTTTAGATAATTAGATAATAGTAGAGTAATCGGTGAAATACCAACCCCCAAATCAATACCGAGATTCGTACCTTTCCATTTCATAAAATATAAAAGATACAAAAATAATCTTCCTCAACCTTAACCTTAGCGTAGTAACTCCTTACTAGCATTCCTATTCCCTGAGAACGATATCAATACCCGTGGCTTACCCTAATTACTACACTACAACGATTAGGTTCATTGCCTAGGGTGTTATAAAACTTGCTCGAAGAAAAGGAAGTTTCCTTGACCCCGAACGACGCGTGTAGCGTTATCATTTACGAACTCTCGAGTAGGTGACTCGGGGAGTGGAGTGGGGCAAGGAATGTATCCTTGTAGCCGAACTACTATAAATACTCGCATTGTGGTTTTGTACTTCTTACTCCCTATGTTAATACAAATAAGCCGTGAAAACGTTTATTTATATTTTACGATCTTCTAATGTTTTGTCGATAACAAATATAAAATCATTTTAACGAAACAAAAGAGATAGAGAGACATGTCAATATGATTGATGTGGACATTGACAAGCTTGACAACGTTGTCATGGTTAATCTCCCTTAGCAACTGAGCAAAAACAAAGTATGTATATATAAAAATGTGAAGGAAGGAAGAAAGTTGAAAATAAGAAAAGAGATTCAATGAAACCATGATTTCGCGAATAGCGGTAGGGGAAACACCGTCGCCATCTTTGGACTGTTTGAATTTCTTAATAGCAATAGATTTAGTGCGATTGGATTTAATCTTGGCTAAGAAAACAAGGCCGTATGTTCCTTCTCCTATTTTCCCGATCAAATCATATTGCTGTAACCACTCCGGCCTATTCCCCCCACTACTACTTCTATTACTACTCATCTCCCCCCTTTCTGAAGATGGATGGGAGTACTAGTCAAATTGTTCAAACAACACCTTGTTTGTTACTTTCAGATTTTATCATTTTCTTTTCTTTTTTTCTAAATATATGATTTTCTTTTCACTTACTATCAAATTCATATCATATCATACTTACTATTTTATAAACGAAAAATAATTAAAAAAATATATGGATTAAAAACGAAAAATAATAAAATCTTAATTTTGTACTATTTAAATTGAATGAAAATAATATTGGTTACGAGTTATAAATGAAAATAATATTAAAATTTTATGGTTTTCTTATATATTTTTCTTAATTTTTCACTTCCAAGAATAGTGTTTTTCATTTATATATAGTATATAGATTATATTAGGGGTGAGTACGGTACCAATCCCATACCGAATTAGTGGTACCCATTTTTTTCCGAGCATAAATTAGTGGTACCGGTACCGGTATCGGGAAATCGAGTTTTCCCCCTTTTTTCAGGAATTTTCCGATTTGGTACCTGTCCTATACCGAATTAGTAGTCCCGATTTTTTTTTCACCTTATTTCGTAGTCCCACTACCGTGCCGTATATAGGAATTGGTACTGTTTCGGTTCAGTTTCAGAATTCGGGTCCAAATGCTCATCCCTAGATTATATTATATCATACAAGTAGCCTTAAGACACGCCTGATGTACAGCTTTCTTTAAATAATAGATAATTAAAATGATAGCATACTCTATTCTACTAAAATCAAATACTCTACTCAAATCAAAAACTTGTTCGTAAGTTGTAAAGCGACATTTACTTGTTTCTGTAATGTTTGAACCTTCTCCTTTAATACATTTTTGTCTGCAATTGAATACACATTTGTTAGTTAACACTAGCAGGGTACTCGTGCGTTGCACTGGCGGGTATCTTGTGAATAAAGTTTAGCGCTAGCAAAATAACAATGACGAACTGATTAACCGGAGGAAAAAAAATAATCTCAGTCCGATCCAGTCTACCCGTTTTTACCGGTTCCGACTGGTCCTCTCCGTTTCATTTTTGAATGGCTTTTATTGGCTAACCGAACCTATGGCGACTTCGGATTCCGGTTAACCCCGTTGTACACTTGTACTGGTCCAGTTTTCAAAATCATATGCATCATCAACTTGTTAGCATATAAATTGTATAAAGCTTTATGTGGTTTATTTGTTTGTACAATGTATATAATAACATATATTTTCTATTATAGGGGTGCTTTAAAATTAATATTAATTAGTGTGTTTAATGTTGTATTAGTAATTTTAAGATTTTGATATGTGTGTTTAATTGATTTGTACCAAATGCTTTATATGTTGTATGTCTTGATTTTAAAACTTTTTGATATTTAATGTGTTTAATGTTAGGAAATTAAGTTATAGTGATATTTAATGTAAGATATTAGTTTTCACATACACATCAAACCATAACAACAAGGTGGCATATAAGTGGAATTCTAGAGAGAAAGTTAGAGGTTTAGGGAACTTAGTGAGAGAAAGTGAAAGATATTATTATGAGCTCCAACTCTACCTTGGGAGGTAGAGTATTTATAGTCTTACATAAAAGCCACACAACGGGTCATGGATCGGGCATACGATGGGTAAAGACCCGTCCGTCCTCCACGGTGTTACTAACTAAATACTACTTAACTTAACATAACCATGACTACGAGCTTTCTAACGATTACATATACTTGAGGTGACCGACTCTTTAATACCGGAATTTCTAATTCCTAACAATCTCCCACAAGGAGGTCACCTCAATCATGTACTAAAATTACATTGAATACAACCGGATATTACATTAAAAATTGATCTTGCATTCTTGATGTAGTGTTTTGCTCAAGCTCGTAGTCATTGATTCATCACATTGCATGTTTGGTTACTCGGTGGAGGTCTTTTCTTGATCCACGTGATACTAATTTTGAGCCATCATTTGAGATCATCGGTTATCAACAATCTCGACATCCATTGTGGTGTGATGTTGTGACTTTAGGACCGACATGCTCACATTCGGATTATGATATCATCTCATCGAGTAGCGGAAGCTTTAGTTGATTCATGATATTGGCGGCAGCGAGCACAAGCATGGAGTGAAAATATCGAGTCATTGATGCACTAATCATGATTTCTTTTGAGATGAATGTATTAAGTGAGCATGCGGCTATGGATTGACCGCTTCATTACGATCACCGCAAGCGTCGGGCGTACACACGCATACATGTGATTAGCAATAAATCGCGAAAGTGTCTTTGATCACTTCGTTGAATTGAGGTACACGACCCACGGTTCCCGTTGATCGATACATGTCTTGCTGTGATCGGTATAATTCGAAGAATTTCCTTGACGGGGTTTCGCGGTGCTCTAGTTGTTCTCAAACCGAACGTCTCAAAGAAGACAACACGGAGTGAGTGAACCGGCTAATTTAAGTCCACCGATTGATGAAAAGATATTTGAAAAACAATCGGTATTGCTCAATAGAAATTGTTTTGCAATACAAACAAGGTTTTAATGAAAATCAATTATCAATCATAAAACACCTTTTGATTTGAAATAACCGTACCGCGTCGATGTGCTAAAGAAAAGAGTTGTTAAGCACAAAGACCGGTTTTCAAAGGTATCCGTCAATCCACAACACGAACCGGATTGATTCAAGAAATTGAATCGCCCATTGTTTCGTTCGGTTGTCACATGGTTGATCCATATAATGAATCTCACATGCCACCTACCGGGAGCTTGTTTGATGTTGGCTCGAGGCTTTCCATCTTCATTGTGAGTGTGTAAACACATCACTCGGATGTTCCGCAATACCACAAGGATAATCGTGGGACTCAAGATATAATGTCTCTTTCCACATTGTGTGAAATGCGAGAGTCTTCATTGAAAGTGTCCTAATGAGATTTATTGATGATCTCGTGGCTCTAGACTCAATTTGTGCATATTTGGATCCTATGCCGGAGACTAGGGAGAGGTCTCCTTTCATATCAACCATCTCTAAGAGAAAGTTGATAGATAATGTCGGTTCCCATGAGAATGAAACAAGTCCTTTAAGAGGAACTTGAGTGGTTTGGAAAGTTGAAGTGCGGTCGTCCTTTGGGTCCATGACGTCTTGTCTTCAATACCGATGTTACCATCGGTAGCATATGAATTGAACCGGTTTACGCCTAAGGTTGAATAAATGGAGGGCTATTTGTTTTCACCCTTTTCTCATTCAATTCTTTTAATTCTTCAACCCCTTGGTGCTTACCGAGACTTCATAGCTAGAACCTTGTTGGGTTTATTCGATACTAGCTCGGTCTTAGTCCGCACTCTTCCCATATCTCATTTTCTCCTTTTATCATCATACCTAAGGACTTCTACACTAACTAGTGGATTGTCCTGGGTAGATCCCTCCGTTACAGCGGATCATGGGAACACATACCTAACCTTATCATCCTTATATCACCGTACATAAAGTAAAGTTGGTCGGTCTATTTGGTATTGTTCGTCGCCATTGGATCCAATTGAAAACCATTTGAAAATCAATTCGGATACTTGTGATATATTATCAAAGCATTTTGTACCGAATTGTTTTGATATTTTAAACGAGAACTCCCCTCAACATGTGCATCAAGTATTTGAAGATGTTTTGCACACGGAGGCAAGAGAAAGAATTAACTTCTTTGATTACCATTTTCTAAAGATATCAACATCACTTTCCACATCAAATCAAGTTGATATAGCATTTCCGGAAGGATGAGGTTTCCATAAATTCGCTCCCCCTCAATATGTGCCTCGAGGTTTGAAAAGAGTTTTGCACATACTAGAGGGAACCTGCACATTGGGATGAATGATCACGTTTCAAATCAAAGGTTTAAGATAGATGCTCCCCCACAACATGTGCATGAAAATTTGAAATCGTTTGTCACATGTGGGAAGGACTGCATGTACATTCTTATAAAACCATTTACCGAATTATCAGTTTAAATCCAATTTAAATCACACATTCTCCCCCGATCACAATTATCAAAACATTTGAGATTTGTGATCTCGTATAGATTTAAATTGATTTTGAAAGCTTTAAGGAGAATTGTGACTTGATTGTGAAAGCGTTTGAGCCGATAAGGATCGGATTTTAAGACTTTAAACTCCATTGATAAAACATGCATTTATATCTTTTGAAAACAATTTTAATGCCAAATAACTTTTTAATTTAATTGAAATCATTCTCCCCTCAATCAATGACATAGGTTGTTGATTGAGAGATAGAGATTTTGACAAATAAGTCGATGATTATCAAAAATAGACACCGAGTTATTTTTCAAAGCATTTGGTTTTCGAGATAAATGTTTATAGAATCGAGCATGGAATTTGAAAACATGTTAAAACATGGCTCTGTTCTTTCTTTTAAAAACCGGGTTATTGCACGAAAATGACAATAAACCATTGTTTCTCTTTCTCCCAAAAATATTTTGATTTTTTTTTTTTTTTTTTTTTTTTTTTTTAAGTATAAAATTGAACAACATCTAAAGTCCCGTGTCATTCTTTGAATGACAACATCAAGACCGTAGATATTATCGAATCGAGAGAAACATGACAAAATGACAATAATTTTGAAGATTTTTGAATTTTTCAAATTTTATGGATTTTGAAAGTTTTATAATTTTCTATTTGATTTTGAAAGTTTTATAATTTTGTATTTTGTTTTCAAAAAATATTTACAAGAGATAAATTAGTTTAAGAGAATGATGAAATGAGTACCGAGATAAAGATATCGTTCGTGCGTTGTAGAAGAAAGGTCAACATCTCTTAAACTTTACGCCACCAAAGCATCCGAGGCTTCTAAGAAAATCGATACGAACATGAGCCTTCTCAATTTGAATCTTTGGTAGCTTCCCCAAACCGACAAACATCGAATAAAGACCATTTCCTAAGAAGTAGAGTTGAATACAAAGCGGTCTCATTGATTGAAGCTCGGCACCACGAAGAACACGAGAACACCGAGTAACAAGTTGAAACATTGATCGTCTCGGTGGTTATCAAATCCGGATTAGCGATTACGACCGATCACATGAACTGTTGTGCATCCCGATGTACACCTTACTCTTCGAGATTGACCGGTTGTCTAGTTAGGGGAACAATATATCAACATCTTCATTTTACCAAGTGCATTCGGTTATATAACACATAACCAATCGACATAATGTACACATGTACCCAACAAGTAGAGAGCGATGACATCCACGTAACATGTTGAGTCACTAATCATCTCTGTGGATGTCAACTCGAAATAATCGAATTAGCTCGATCAAGTGAACATGTTGTGCATATAACAGGAGCACTTTATCATAAACCGTATATAAGATGTCGATAGGCGTGATCATCTCACGTTCCAAATATTCTTCTCATTTCTTCCAAGCGAACACCAAGTAACAAAACCAAAGGTCTCTGGAGACCACTTCCCCAAATAGTTGGAATAATATATCCTTCCCCAAATAGTTTTGATACCTCGGAATCGAGAAAACATAATATATCCATAAACTTGAAATCTTGTGAGAAGAACTCAAATAGCCCAAGTGAATCACATGAGAAACAAGCGCTACATAAAATCTCTCGACTATCTTTATCAACCCTTATGTAGACAATTTGAAGTGACCATTTGTTGAAGAAAAACCCGATATACCAAACTTGAAACTGAAGTCGAATTCCCGCATTTGTGTCTTAAGCTTGCACTTAAAGATGGAAGAGCGGTGTCGAGAATCTATGCTTCAAGCAAATCTCTAGTACTCACTACTCAAACAAAGTATGAGACATTAACACCTCTTGCGATTATCCACACCGTCATATGCGTGTGACAGAGTAAAACAAAGTAACTCCTAATAGTGATAGTTAACGGTCTTCAATCATCCACCTCATTGCGGTAACTAGATAACCCAAGTCTTCAACTCAAATACTTAAGCCGAGCAAGTTATCAAATAAGAACACGCCTTTGAACGACAACTTCAACCTCAAATAAGTTATAAATGAGTAACTTGAAGTAATCAACTTGTGTCAAATGTCCAACACGTGAATAAACATACAATCGGATGTACATTGACCTTGATCGAACCGGAGCAAATGATTCCTCAACATCAATGCATTCTTCCTTAAGGTATACATGTAGAAACTTATCCGGAAGATTTACCAATAATATTTTAAGCGGATGAGAAGTCATTTTCCTTAATGTTCATGTGGTTGATTCTGAGTGCACATTTGGAGATGAACAATGAAACAATAATCCGTGAAGATTTGGCAAAGGAGTACCAAAGAGCGGATCACTATTCATGAGTGCACCGCAATGATAGTCATTAACAACGCCTTGTGAAATGGCGGAGATCGGGTTTCTTGAGAATTCAAGAAGTACTTCTTAGATGGTGAACCAGTTGAGTCAATAGAAACGAGCATGAGCTTGAGTGGATGATCGACATTCGTCGGAGGTAAAAGTACTCATCAAACATATCTTTGAAAAACAATGAATCCCAAACAATGAATCCCAATTATCCTTAGTAATTGAAGCATTAGGCGTTGGAGGAGTGTCATCAAAAATCAAGCAATGAATCATTGCTAAAGAATCGAAACAAGTCTAATTGGGGATTAAATTTTGGCTTTTCAATCTTCCCCATTAGTGCTCTCCCTAAGCCGGCGAAGAATTTTCAAGTGTTCTTCTCACCGGATTAAGAAGAAGTCTTTAGATCATCAAATGCAATTAGTCTTTAGTCTTCTAATCATGTAGCTTTCAAATTTAGATTAGGCATGTAGACTGACCTTCTTCAAGATTATCCGAATGGGAAATAGGCAGTTAACATCTTCTTCACACCAAAGGCATTCCGTTAACTTGTAAATAGCAAATCCCGCAATTAAAATCCTCCCAATCAAACAAGAACAAAAGATGTTCATCAAAGAAATCATTTCGACAACTAGAAGCACTTTGTCATTTAATCATATCGGCCGTGTGAAGATGTCAACCAACGGCTCTTAGAAGAAACTACATGTGAAGATGATCCGATAAGAAGAATCTCGGTTCTTACATGGGTTAGAGCCGTTTGACCATATATTCTCAAATATCGATCAACCATGCAAAAAATTCACACTTCTTCTCCCCTCAAGAATTGCATACGAGATGCCATTCTTGATTAACCAAGTGATTATCATCCAAATGTATTATATTCACACTTCTCCCTCACGAATTAGCACATGATGTCGCCATCTTCATTATATTTAGCAAGAGGAATAAGAGTAATTATCAAGTAGTCCGGTTCACTTGATGGTAAGCGCATGGAAAAAGCATAAAGCATGTTGATGAAGAATGTTGATGAGAATGGTCATAAACATGAAGATTTCTCTTCTTAAGAAGATAAAGCGCATGAAGCGTACACCTTTCTTTTCTTTGAGGCAGGGGCTGAAATGTTATCTGCAGACGCCATAATGATGAAGTACGAGGCTGAGCGATTTGAGCAGACGTCATTGTTAAGAGCCCGGTCATATGTTTAGAGCGCCAATCCAAATACCAAGGGGCGATTTATGCGACCTGCTTTGGACAACAGAGCGAAGACAGAGAATTGGAAACATTGGATCCCCACGTGCGATGGGTTCCTTTTGGTTAGCTAAGCAGGTCTTTGAATCGTGAAACCCTAGATGCAATGGCATTATCCCTAGGAGCTGAACTAGTAGAAGCATCGGTTAGTCAAATGACATTTTGTGCTTAATGGGATTATTCTACCGTTGGCTTCAAACCTTATGAGCACTATTCTAGGCATAGTGGATCTAGCTAAGGGTAAGGTTTGTCATTCGTTAATATTCGACTGTGGGCTTCCAACGAAATCTACATTTGTAAACACATTCCTGTGGGTTTCAAGATTGCTTAATGTTTCGCTCTCCAAACTTTCTTAAGCGGGTTATGAATCTTAGACCTCGAAATAACACATCACATTTATCATGATTACGAGAAACTAAACATTTTTACATGTTTTGCGAGACGACATGAGGCCTCGAATTAATTTCGATAAGCTTGAGCTAATACTAGAACTAACACGATTCTTTTGTTCAAATCAAACCTTGTCCCTATGGTGTTCTTTCACTTCCTTATCATGAACACTTTTAGTTTGCGTAATCCTATCCTTCTTTGCATTGCTTCTAGGTTTTGACCCGCTAACTTTAGTGTCAATCTTAACATATGTAGAAGTAACGATGGGAACATTACATGGCTTCACTACTTTCTGCATTTACGGTCTAGAAGTCTTTGGGATATGAAGTTCTAGGAGGCACATCAAGGTTGCTTGCTTGAATTTTGACATGGAACAAGGCATATCAAGGGTCGCATGCTTGGCTTTAGGCATAGAACAAGGCTGACTATTCTATCTACTTTATTGCTAGATTTCGGACTTGTGACAATTACATACTCTAAGAGTTCCCGAGATCGTTTGGCATCCATGCAGGCATAGGCTATAGTACTATCAAAAGGTTTTTCTAATATTTCATCTTCAACAATCTCACGGAGACCCTTCAAACTGTCCTTAAGGTATGAGAGATATGCTTTATGTAAAGTTCATTATTCCTAATGGGCGGGGAATATATAACATATCGATAGCATATTTATCACTGGCGAAACCTTAGGAGCAGTATTTGCAATTTGGGATTGGCAACTTTCCTTTCACCTCACGCTTGATTCTCAATATCGTTAAGTAAAGTTATCTTTTCAATTTGTTTATCATGATTAACTTTAAATGAATCACATAACTCTTTGTTTTGATCATTAACCTTGAAATTTCGACTTTAAAACAATCATTCTCCTTTTGCAAGTTATCAATTATGTTTTGAAGTTGGAAATTGAGAATCTAAAGGTGGAGGCATATGGGAACCATCGCATCCTTCTTTTCACCTTCGGTTGTGAAATTTGGGCTTTCAATCTTTTGATCGTGTTACAATGAGCTCGAATTTGTTCATCACGTTTGCTAATTTCAAAAGCGCAACAAACTCGGGAGCATCGGATGTCTTGATATTTGAGGTTTTAACATTTTCTTTGAGATGTTGATGTTTTAATTGCAAAGCAAGATGTTCAACTTCTAATTTAGAATAATGTTTGACCAAGTTATCATGATCATCCTGTTCTATTTTCTCATGCAATTTTGAATTTGTTTTCAAGCTCAATGACACGATCATGGGAGACTTTCGAGCAGCAGATAATTCATGAAATTGAGAAGCATTAATGGAAAAATTTGTAGCGATGAAAACACATCTTGAGCAATACATTCGAAATCGATTCTCATTCGGTGTATGCAAGTTCTTCCTTTCAATCTCACTATATTTTAATTCTCTCATAGTCACTAACCTCAACAATCATTGCATCAAATACCTTTTCCATTTCTTTAATATCGAGAATCGTCCCCTTTTAAGACTCTCAAATTGATCTTTTAGTTGTTTAAAGAAAGGCATGACCTCGGTTAAATAGCATTCTTTAGTTTGCTCAAAACCCTTTCCCTTGATTATACCGGTGGGTGTGATCCTTTTCTTACAAGTTTTCTCAAAATCAACAAATAGTTGAAAGATAACATATTCATCGATTAAGGTCTTGCTTTTAGTGGCAAGAGATCTAGGAACTAAGTGCATTGGTGTATTAGGAGGATACAAAGTTGATTTAGGCGCTTTCCTACAAGGGGTTCTTTTCAACAAGATTTTCGGCTTTTGCATTTCCATATCCTTTTCCGAACACTTGTTCAGGGGTTAATAGAGTCCGAGGCTTAAACTTGTTCAAGGAGATCCAATTTTCTTTAGTGTAATTATGGGGTTTGATCGTTATGTTATTCTTTTTACACTCGGGATCTTCTAACTTCTTATTCATTTTCTCCTAGTGACTTCATCAGTTTCTTATCTTCCTCGGTCACTCAACGCAACTAGGTTTCTAGGCTTAAGGATTTCATTACCATCATAAAGCACCTTATGAGCATTTCTAGCCTTTTTAATTACCTCTGATTTGGTTCCTCAACAAGGGAATGCTATGCTTATCGCTTAAGACTCGATGCTTAGTGATCATGTGAAGCGGTTTGAATGGTATTCCTTGTACGTACAACTTATTTTCAAGCTTGTTTTTCAAAGTTTTAGATTGGAAAATCATTCAAAAGTTTTGATTCCTTAGCCTTGAATTCTTGCTTAAGCATTTTAATATTTTCTTGAAGTTCGTGTTTTGCTTAGCGCTTTGGAAAGCTTTTCTTGTAAGGAGTTTAACTCTTGTTTTAATACTTCTTCTCTAAAATTACTTTTTCTAATAATTGTGCGCATTTGGATATCCATCTCCTGCTCACAGTGGTAAGTTCAAACTTAGCACGTTGTTCATATATGGCAACTTGATCCTTATAGGTATTGAGTTCGGTGGTCAAGGAATCATCGTGCACAAATGCACGTGTACTCATGCAATTCATAATCATCATTTTGAGAAGAAGATGCATACCTAGGTACTGCAGAAACTTTCATGCAAGTTTCCTCTGCATTAACGATGCAGGTTGTGGCGGTGCATCTCCATTTTGAGTACATCCAAGCTTCCATGTAGCGTTCCTTTGCATTAGCTTGCGGGTTGTGATGGTGCACCTCTCTCTCTTGTGAACATGAGCATGAAGATTCTATTTTATCATTGTCCGACTCATCATTATTTGTTTTCTAACATTACGCATTCGGCAACACCGATTCTTCCACGATACATTACCTAACTTATCACAACAATCTCTCAACTGCACGACACTCATTCACTTTTTCATTCTTTTGTGCGGTTTCCTCAATGTACTTTTTCACATTATCCATGAGTTGGATAAATGTCTTAATGAATTCTCGAATTTCCATTCCAAGTATGTTTTTGAAGGAAATTCGGTCAAGTGTTGATCGAAATCTTTGAATATTCCCATCGATGAATGGTGAAATTGTTTGTAGATTACTTGAAGAGTGCGATGGAACCATCCTTTTGAACTTCTTCATTGGTAAGTTGCGACTTTAAATGCTCTAAGTTCAACAATGAGCTTCTTGTCAATGTAGGTAAGTCTGGCGGAAAAGAGCACTACATGTTCGATCCCCACTATGGATAACAACTGTATGAGGTGCGGATGAAGTAGTTGATAGGGCTCAATGATGCATTCCATTTGCATGGCATTCATGGCGAGTGCAATTCATTCTCATTGTACTCGAACATGAAGATCTCACATCCTCGTTGTTTAATTCAAACATCTTTAATCGTTCGATGTAGCATCCATTATCATTATTATCCACACATCATACAATTTAAGCACTACGAAATCACTAGGTCGAGAGAGTAAGACATGATGTGGTAGAATGCACGGATTTTACAAGTCTATGATTTAAACCGAGAAATAGAATCTTTCTCGGGATTTTACTAAAATCAAGACCAAACCGTTAAGCAATGACCAATGGAATGTGTTAAGGCGACTGATGGATCGACACAATGATAGACAATTGTGTGTTAGGTCTTATGATTGTTTGTGGGATAGCGGAGATGTTGTTTGGTTGTGATTTGGGTTGGTTGTTGCACGATTTTATGGAGAAATTTAGGTCTAAAACTTAAAAGCTCAATAACTTCCTTTCGGAGAGGATTTGGGCCTCGAAAAATTCGTTTCACGACATCGTGAAACCTCACAATATTCGGCTTGTTCGGTCGCTTTGATGTATTTCATTGGCGGATTTACGGATCAAAAGTTATGGCGGTTTGAGTTTTGACGTAAAAGTCAACTTTGGTCAAACCTCTTCTACGAAAAAAATCAACCAAGTCGCTAAACCCTTGAACCAAGTCGCTAAGTATCAAGTCGCTAAGTACTAATTCGCTAAAGCTCCAAGTCGCTATATAACAACTCGCTACAATCCAAGTCGCTAACAAAATTTTGGCAGCAATTCGCTAAGCACCAAGTCGCTAAACAACCAAGTCGCTAAAGAGCAACTCGCTAAGGTCCAAGTCGCTAACACCAAGTCACTAAGCACCAACTCGCTAAGTAGTAAGTTGCTAGACACAAGTCGCTAACAATTTACACTACAACTCACTAACACTTTCTGAAGCAAGTCGCTAGCCTCACCAAGTCGCTACCCGTAGTGGAGAATCCACTAACTTGTACTATTTGTCGGCTTGTCTCAATAGACAAGTCGCTAGGACCAAATCACTACCAAATAACACACCAACTCGCTAACTTTTTATGAAGCAAATCGCTATGATGAATATCACAACGAGAACCAAGTCGCTAACATGAAAAACTTCCAAAAACACACTTTTTAATCCAAAAATAACCCAACTAAGATGATTCAAGCTTACCAAATGAAAACCTAAGCACTTGTGATGATTCTAAACATAAAAGTACTAACAAAATCCAAGCTTTAACACAAGAAATCAACCAAATGATGCAAAACCACTAAACTTTTCAAACTCAAAACCACCTAAAACCACTAGAAATCCAAAGATGTGCAAGATATGATCTAACCATGGCTCTTGATACCAATTGTAAGATATTAGTTTTCACATACATCAAACCATAACAACAAGGTGGCATATAAGTGGAATTCTAGAGAGAAAGTTAGAGGTTTAGGGAACTTAGTGAGAGAAAGTGAAGATATTATTATGAGCTCCAACTCTACCTTGGGAGGTAGAGTATTTATAGTCTTACATAAACGCACAC